>JBAMJV010008900.1:0-176931 GCA_037951105.1 Echinarachnius parma | reverse complement strand
CGTGTGAACCAAGGGCGTTGATTTCTTCTTGCCATTGGGGGGGGGGGGGGGGGGGGATGATTCGTCATTTTGACTATCTCTGGCGAGGGAGCGAAGCGACAACCCAGCAGCGTGCCCGGGTTTTTATGGCTGAGCAGGGGGGGGGGGGGGGGGCAAAGCTTTTTTAATTCAGCTGTTAAAGGGGTAGTTTAGTTTTGGGAGAGAGGGCGCTGCACATCACAATTCGTTTGTGAGGTAATGAAAAACTGAGTGTCGAATTTAAGGAACATGCAATTTTAATGGCAGAATGAACTTTATTTGGTCAAAATCGACCCAGAAACGGCTGAAATATCCATAAATATATCTGATCTTATAATTATTTGGGGCCCAAATAATTAGATGATTTTTTCAAAAAATTTAAAAATGCTTGCACTTTTTCTAAAATGTTCAAAAGCGTTTTTTAAATAGTTGTTGATGCTCTTTCTATTTAATCATTATTTCAATAAAACATCACATGCATAATTTTGTATGAAAAATGGTTGAAACCAATGGGCTCTTTTTTTTAATGAAAACAGGCTTTTTACTTAGTCGTTTGTAACTTTGTATACCTTTCGAGCATGGTAGAGTTATAACTATTAGTTTATAATGTTACTGTCCAGAGGTTTGGTTAATAAAGTTCAGCCTTTCCAAAACTGTACTACCCCTTTAAGAAATTGGGAGATTATTAAGTGCACATTGCAAGCATCATGAGCTGGGCTTTGTCCAATATGAACTTTAGCCTGATAGCATTCTGATGGAACCCTGAATAGCATCAGTCATGGGATACCCACATGGGGAAGCTTATTGGGGGTCCATGGGACGGAGCCCCCGGAAGCTTTTGGATTTGTAATATCCAGATATAAAGATGTTGTCTATAGAGTTAACTATTCTTTAGTTAATTGCCTTTTGAATTAGCTGTTTGGAGATTGGAAGATTATTAAGTGAACATTGCAAGCATCCTGTTATGATGAGGGGGCATTGTCCAAGTATGGGTGAATTTTAGCCTGATAGATAAATACGGTCGATTGCAATCATCCTGATGAAACCCTGAATAGAATAAGTCAAGGGATACCCACATTGAAAAGCTTATTGGGGGTCCAGGGGGCGAAGCCCCCGGAAGCTTTGGGATTTGCAATATCCAAAAAATACAATTAACCATTGAATAGTTAGCTCAATTTTAGCATGGATAGTACTAGTACTATCCATGATTTTAGTGAGCGAAGCGCAAACGCACAGTGGACCAGGATCGCCTGAAAGTTTGCCAAGAGAGAAGTCCTGAATAAAACTATTTAATGTGTACATGGATGGTACTGGGTCAAATAACCTTAATGGGGGTTCCAGGGGCGCAGCCCCGGAAGATTTTTCATTTGGGCAGTTTAGCATTATCAAAAAGTGGTTTAAAGAAGACTATAGTAACAACTTCCATTCATGATAGGGGGCAATGCTCCATAATTTTAATGTTATTATATATTTTTGAACCCCAAATATTGGGGGGATGCTAATACAGGCCATCCCCCACCTGAAATATTGGGAGATATATCCCCCCATTCCCCCCCCCCCCCCCCGTGATCGATGCCCCTGGTGTGAATTGTAGCGTTGTGACATGTCCACTTAGAAATGTGTAAAAAGTGTTCATGCAAAATGGATGCTTCACCAAATGGATCGCCCAGTAATGAGAGAAAGTGTCGCAAACTGATATTCGCTTGATACTCAGTGATTGCTTTGCAGTATATATTTCAAAATCTGAACTGAACAAATTGATTATTTAATCAAAGGGAAATATATAGAAAAAGAAAGAAACAACAAGATATAAATAGAGCCATCACATAAACACATACCGTAAGAATTTTGCATTTAAAGAATGTTACTCGCTATTTAAAGCAAAACAAAAACGCCCCACCCACAATAAATACTTTTTAAAAAGTACACTATTAGGGGTCTAGTAACTTTGTTAACTAGTGCAAAAAGTGATGAGTGGTCGATACAATGTATACTGTTGTTATCTGATATGTCCAAAGGGTGTTGTGTACAAATTTCCAGTTAAAGGGATATTTGAGTTCTGGTAAAGAGAGTACAGTTATGATCAAACTAAATTTTATTAAGCAAAACCTGCACCATTACATTACAAACTATAGTTATGAGTTATGACTCCACCGGGCTCGACATGTATACACATTATTCCAAACGTTCATTAAAAAAGAGCCGTTACAACTCAAAAGCGGACTCTCTGAACACTCATTGGTTTTAACCATTTTAAATATTGTGCATACATAGATGTTATGTTAGATAGATTATCAACAACTATTTAAAAAACACTGTTGTAAAATTTTGAAAAGAGGAAGTGTTTTTTTTTTTTATTTGTTAACGGCTGGTTCAAAAATGTGGAATAATTGTGGGGCCCCACATTTATTACGAATGGATATGTATAAGGATGTTTCAGCCATTTCTGATTCATTTTGTCATTAAAATAGTATGCTCTTTCGATTTTTTTACTCGGGTTTCATTATCTCACAAAAATATTTTGAGTAGCGCCCTCTATATTAAAGTTCGGTCAAACTGAATTTTAGTAACCAGAACCTTCACCATTACATTACAAACTAATAGTTAACTCCTACCATGCTCGAAAATAATAACCCAAAAGAGACAAATGTCAAGGAAAAGGAGTATTTTATCATTTACAAAAAATAGCCAATCATAAAATAAAACAAAATAAAATATTGTGCTTGTGATGTTTTGTTGAAATAGTGATTAGATATAGAGATTGTTTAACCATGGTAACAGCAGCCGATTAATAGACCAACTAACCGATTATTGAATACCAATGATACAAAATAAGCAGGTAAAATATGTAATTTCATCTGTGGTTTGATTTGATTTATGTACACGCAAAAAGAGTATGCATAATGCGGCTAGCCAGACCTATGACTCATTGTATTTATACAGGTGTATTACCATGGGCGTCAACAGCTACTAAAAAGTGGGGGGACATTGCGAGGGAGCGAAGCGACCGAGGGGGGGGGGGGGGAGGGTGTGGGAGGGGGTGCCCCCCTCCCACAGTAGGGAGATTTTTCATTATTGGACCTATAATTGTGCAATCTGGTGCATACCCAAGACCTAATTTTTGATTGATACGCAATTGTGTATACATGTCATGAATTGACCTCCGTCACCACATGATCGACCAATCTTGAATCTTTTAAAATTTCATAATGAAAAAACAAATATAAGAATTTCCATTCACTCATCGCATGTTGTCAATGTCGACGTCATTCTCCTCTTTAACCTCAATGTCAAAAGCAGGAGTTAAGAACAAAAACAATTTAACACAATGTCCCACGCCTCGTCATGGGCGTATAGCTGCATATTTTTTCCAGGGGGACTGGCGTCTTTTGCCCGAATATCGGGTAGGGCGTGACCATGCGAGGGAGCGGAGCGACCAAGCCCGAAGGCGCGAAGCGCCACGGAGGATGTGGGAGCTAGGGAGTATCCCCCTCCCACGATAGGGAGCTTTTGCAATTTTCATTCAAAATAATGCAATCTGGTGCATATACTTTGGAAGGAGATTTGATAGACTTAAATGGGAGATGTTGATTGCCCGAATAAGATGGCAAGTGCCCGAATGTGAGATGTTGATTGCCAGAACTTGATGCATGATTGCCCGAATGAGAGATGGAAAGTGCCCGCTCATTTGAGATTTTGCATTTAATCCAGCTAATCAAATTGTGGTGTTCCAAATAATAAACTGAAATGATGTATAGCGTAATCATATTAAAATCATAATCATCCAGATATGGTCGTTAAAAAAATGCTTCCTCTTTTAAAAAAAATTACAAATGAGATTTTTAAAGGGATAGATTAGTTTTGGTATTGATAGTACAGTTTCTGTTTCGGTTCAACTGCACTTTAGTAACCAAAACCTCCACCATTACATTACAAACTAATAGTTATAACTCTGCCATGATCTAAATGAATTTAAAAAAAGACAAACGCCTAAGTAAAAAGCTTATTATCATTTTGTTTAAATAGCCGTTAAAACTGAAAAGGGCACTCACTAAAAACTTATTGGTTTCATCCATTAAAAAAATGATCGTGCTTGTGATGTTTTGAATGATTAGTTAGAAAGATAGAGATTGTGGAACCATGGTAATAACATCCGATTATGGGCAAAATATACCAAATAACCGATAATTAAAAATCATTCATTAAACATTAGCAGGTAAAATATGTAATTTCACTTGTGATTTGCTTTTATTTATGTTCACGCCAAAAAAGTGTGCATAATGCGGCAAGCCAGACATATGATTCATCGTATTTAAATTGTTTTGTTAGTATGGTTACACATGTACATGGTGGTACAAGAAGTAACTCTTCGAGAAACAGAACACCTTATTTGAGATTTCACGAATTTGCATCTAGTCCAGCTAATCTAATCGTGGCGTTCCGAATAATATACAAAAATAATGTATAACGTATTAAAGGGACTTAGTAACATTGTCCAAATCCTCAAAATAAAATTTTAATTCTAGCGGTTCCCTTATACCTTGTTGTATTCGTATTAACAATAAAATCATGGGACAGGTTTCGGTTTTTCAAATTTCCCTTTCGTTACAAAGATATGTATGATTGAAGTATTCAGATAAGAAAAACTCCGGGCGAGTTTTTCTTCCGTGTACAAAGTGAGTGCAGTGAGTTACTGATTATCACTTTGCATTTTCGCTCATTACTTGGCCATACAATGTCCATTTGACTTGACATTTTCACACAATACCCTGTGGACATATGAGATAACAACAATATACATTGCATCAACCATTCATCACTTTTTTGCACATGTCAACAAAGTTACTAGATCCCTTTAATGTTAAAAATTATAAACCTCCAAATAATGGTTGTAACAACAACAAAAAGTATGCTTCATATTTTCAAAACAAAATATTCTATGATTTGTTTGTTTCATGCCTACACTTTTTCAACAAAAAATCAAGAGGTTTTTAAATTGATGATCTTACTATCTAATTATTTAAAAAAACTTCACTTGCATAATTTTGCATGAAAAATGCTTTTTTAGAGAGCGCCCTCTTGTGTGAATTGCTCTTTTTGAATTATAATAGGTTTTTTAATTAGTGATTTGTAATTTTCTATACATTTCGAGCATGGTGGAGTTATAAATCAAGGTACAGATGGATAACTCATTTTTCAATTGGAAAACGAAAACAAACAAAAAATGAAAACTTGACCAGAATCCCATATTTGTTGCGATTTTAAAAGATGGAAAACGACCAGAATTCAATATCCATTTTCAAATAGAAAAACGAAATATTGAAAAACGCATAATGGCGAGTGTTTTGCATTTCAGAATTCCGAATCCCGAGCTCTGTTTCAAATTGAAGCCCATCCTTGTGCGTTTATTTTTCTATTTAAAAACGAAACAAAAAATGAATATTGTACCAGATTCCCGTGTTTTTTTTGCGATTTTGAAAATGGAAAAACGAGCATAATACATTATTCATTTTCAAATAGAAAAATTAAATATTTAAAAACAGATAATGGCGAGTGTTTTGCATTTAAGAATTCAGAATCCCCAAAAGTATGTTCAAATTAAAGTATATAATACTGATTAAAGGGACTTAGTAACATTGTCCAATTCCTCAAAATCCAATTGGAAATCTAGCAGTTCTCTTATAACTTGTTTAGTTCGTATTAACAAAAAAAGCATGGGACAGGTTACGTTTTTTTTCTTCAAATTTCCCTTTCGTTACAAAGATATGTACGATTGAAGTTTGCAGATAATAAAATATCCGTTGGATATTTGAAACCGTGTACAAAGTGAGTGCTGTGAGTTAGTGAATATATCACTTTGCATTTTGCTATACTCGGCCATAACATCCATTTGACTTGAAATGTTCACACAATACCCTGTGGACATAATAGATAACAACAATATACATTATATCAACCAATCATCACTTTTTGCACATGTCAACAAAGTTACTAGATCCCTTTAATATTGTCTGTTTGTGTAAGAAAAACAAAATGACGTAAAATAATCAGAAAGGCGCTACTATATAAACTGTAAAACCAACACCAATACATGACAAGAATATACAAGGTCAACATTACCACGTTATGCAAACGTTGAAAATGTCTGAAAACAATTTAAGAACATTATATAAGTTCACATGACAAGAAGCTAAATATGATGCAGAATTTCTACACATTGGCGCAATATATTGTGACATTAGGTATTAGTTGTGTCTTTATTCTTTTTTTTTTGATTCACGTGAATTTAAGTTAATTAATGCTGTGCTGTTTTAATAAGAAATTCTTAGGAAATCCTCACACTCGATTCCACTTTTTATACTTCATGTTTGTGAATAATATGAGTATAATTGCTTTCCTCTCAGTGAATTGTTTTGTCTGGACAGCCAAAGTGTTATGTCTGCCCACTGCAGTGAACCCCCATAAAACTATGGAATGTGGCCAGTTTGGCCTTGGTGGTCAAACACTATGCTGGACTGTAGAACCAAGGATGTATGAGTTACCTTATAACTCCTTGGTAGAACTTTCTTTCATTCATTATTCACGATACAGTAGTCGAAGCAACATCATACTATAAAACACCCTTGTTCCGAGTTATAGAATGACTGCATGATCTCTCCAGCCGGGGTCATATTATGTATAATTGAATATGGTAAATGGTAATTTTAATCATGTTTACAGAGATGTGTTTATATGATCATTGATGCTGATAGTAATGTTAATACTCTTCTTTTCTCTTACTCTCTCTTTCAATCTCTCTGCTCTATCGTCTTTGACTCTCTGTTCCTCTCTCCCTTTGAATACTCCATGATGACTTTCTGTATTAAGTTTATTTTGTTTTGTAATGTAGGCTACATATGAATATTTACCATGATATGAAGAGCTTTCTTCCAAAAGGCGCTAAATCGATATGTAACTCAATGTCCGATAATAACTTGATCAAAACATTAAACGTAAGTGGTTCATAAAAAAGAGATACATAGCCCCCACGTAATTTGCATGCTCTCGCCACTCGTTAAATGGCAAAAGAAATACGGCAGATTGACTAATTGGCTTGAAAATGGATTGTGGACCAAATAGACCAAATCGATTGTAGACGAACAGATGTGTAGACTAAATGACTGGTAGACCAAATATATTGTAGACCACTTGTTTGGTAGACGAAATGGATGGTGGACCAAATGTACATGTAGACAAAATGATTTGTAGACCAAATGTACATGTAGACCAAATCGATTGTAGACCAAATGAATAGTAGACCAAATGTATAGTAGACTAACTGGTTAGTAGACCAACTAAATAGTAGACCAACTGATTCGTAGACTAACTGGTTGTAGACTAAATGATGTATAGACCAATTTGTAGTAGCCCAATTGATAAGTAGACTAACTGGCTATTAGACGAAATGCACATTAGACTAATTGAGTAGTAGACCATGTGGTTATTGGACGAATTGGCAGATAGACGAATTGGCGTATAGACCAAATGGCTCGTAGACGAACTTACTGTGGACGAACCGGGTTTAGACTAAATGACAGTGGACCAAATGGGTAGTGGACCAAATGGTTGTAGACCAAATGGCAAGTCACCAAACCAACAGATCAGGCGATGTTTACTAATCTTTCCTCCGACATAAATCGCATGATTTGTAGGTTGCGGTATGCGGGGAGATAAAATTAACAAATGAAAATAGGCGAGAAGCTCGACCATAGGCTAGCACTTCAGATGCAAAAAATCCCCCATTCGTTACACCCCGACCATCAGCATCGTATCAGACAATGTCAATCAAAGGTCAATGCTTTTTGTGCCTCATTCACGCTTCTCAGAAGTACAGACAATTTTGGGTACTATACGCATGTCACTGTGCTACCAAAACTCACGTAATAATTGCTAAAGATGGTACGTAGCTTATTTACGGTCACGTAAAATGCCCACAATCACAGTGTTATTGTTCATTGTACCTTTGGTTCAATTTCATCATCATGATCCATGCCATTCATGGACATGGTCATGTTTGTAATATTGTATTAATAATTATCAATCGGTATCGGTCACTTTCAGACTGAGACATGCAGAGTCAGAAAAATTCAAATGCAATGTGCAATGGCAATGCAATAGCAATGTGCAAAGACGATCAATGACAATGTCAATGCATGACGTACGATCACGATCATGACGATGGATGTGAATGAATTGATAGCCTGCCTAGTCGAGATAATTATCTTATTCTTACATTATTCGAATTAACAACATTTATTTTGTTATATTCAAAATTACCCTTTTCCCTGTTGCATTGGATCAAGATGCTTTTGAGTCTGGTCTCGATTGATTGATCACTCGATTCGCTGCGGCTGCGAATCATTGAGGCGCTCGATGGTTGGGAGCCACGCGGCTGGTGGCGGCTGTGCAGTCATTCAGACCACCGCTCAACATTGATGACAGCTACTGCACTGGCACTGCTACTCAAGGCACAACAAACATTCGCGAATGTTGACTTGGCACTTGCCCGTCCAAATCTGTCCATTTCTGGAAAAACTTTAAATAGCGAGTCCTGTCATGTCATTCTGTTACACCGCGATATTGGTCTTCCAAAAAAAAAAGGTTTGGGGCGGAAATATGCACGTAAAAAGATATGTTTTCACTCGCATACTCGCATACTAAAAGTAAAATGATGAAATTCGCACTGCCACACCGATATCCCGATCGATCTCTAGCGCAATACGTTAAATTGCGTACAGGGGCCGCGCGCGGAACGGGGGGGGGGGGGGGGGGGGCTGCATCCCCCACTTTTTTGCTTAAGTCAAAGAAATACATAAGCACAAAATAATAACTATAATAACAGCCTAAATAAGGTCAGCCCCCCCCTCCACTTTCAAAACCTTTCAATGCAATATGCATGCACTGTGTATTGCATGTGCAAATGCATCGTCATAATGATAGGCGAAATGTTGTAAATCGTGTACAATAATACACGTACACACAGATACATCCTTTTACCAAATTAAATCTGATGGTAGGTCCGATGGTTATTTTGGTAAAAGGGTGTATCTATAGATACAGCCTTTTAGCAAAATAAATCTTACGGTAAGTCCGATAGTTATTTTGGCAAAAAGGTGTATCTATAGATACACCCTTTTGCCAAAATAAATCTGATGGTGAGTATGATGGTTATTTTGGTAAAAGGGTGTATCTAAGAGATACACTCTTGTGCCAAACAAAACAGCAGCCTTACCCAGTATTCAAAGGGTGTATCTATAGATACACCCTTTTGCCAACAATTTTAATGAAAAAATGAAAAATTACTCCAGATACGTCCTTTTATCTCGAAAACTAAAGCTCAATCACTTCTGAAACTTTGCTCAATGAAACTTTTGACCTCAAAAACCCCCCAAATGGAAAAACCTGAAAAAGTCATATTTTCTCAGATACACCCTTTTGCCAAAATAGGGCCGATTTTCTATAATATTTTTATTTTTGGGTTTAAAAAGCATACATGTCTTATCAACATTTAGCTTGATCTTATTTGCAAGGAACCAATCATTTACAGAGCGGAGTTCTTCATTACAAATATAACAAAGATTATTAACATTATTACCAGACAAGAATAAATTTGTGTCATCAGCAAAAGTAATAATATGCAGTAATTTACTAAAAAAATGAAGGTCATTTACATATAAAAGAAAAAGCAATGGTCCCAAAACTGATCATTGTGGTACTCCAATATTAACATAGTTGATAGTCAGATGAAATACCATTAAAAGATACATATTGCACTCTATTAAACAAATAACTTTTAAACCAATCCAAAGCGGTTCCTCTAATGCCATACTTTTCCATTTTCTGTATTAAAATATTGTGATTAATGCAATCGAATGCCTTGGACAAGTCTAAGAACAAACCAATTGATATTTGTTTATTTTCAAATGCTTGGGCCATATTATTAACAAAATCCATTAAAGCCATATATGTAGAATAGCCTTACCTAAATCCAAATTGTTTGGAGTATAAAATGTTTTGTTTTAATTAGATATTCCATTAATTGATTATAAATAATTTTTTCAAATATTTTTGCAAATGTACTCAATAAAGAAATTGGTCTGTAATTATTCAATATATCTTTCTTATCCCCTTTGTGGATGGGCACAACCTTAGCAATCTTCAAGCAGTTTGGAAATATACCAGTTTCAATTGATTCATTAAATAAAATAAGTAATGGCGATACACTAAAAACAATACATTTTTTTTATAATGTCGATCCTAATTCCACCATACCCAGGGCTTTTGTCTGCCTTTAAATTATTTACAATTTTTAAAATGTCACATTCTTTTACAGGTTTTAAAAACATAGAATTCAAATAATCATTTTGGTGAATAAATTTCATAAAATTTACATTTGTAGTTTCAGAACCTATATTACAAAATAATATATTAAAAGTATCAGCGATGGCCTGCTGATCACATAAATATTGCCCATCGGGTTGTAGAATGCGATATTGCATAGTTTCCCTATTTTTATTCAATAATTTATTGATAATTTTCCATGTATTTTTATATTGTTCTGTGCATTTTTAAAAATATTAGAGTTACAATTTCTCTTCTGTCTACGTAATTCAGAATTGACCTTATTTCTACAAGAAATATAAACATCCTTACGATACTCAGTTGGATTCTTAATATATTTACGATACAATATATTTTTCTTTTTGCACAATTTTTAAATATCATTATCCAACCAAGGTTTCTTATCAAAATTACTTTTCTTTTTGAATTAAACAAATGCAAAACACTTATCGTATAAACTAGTTATAATATTCATAAACTTATCAAATCTCTTATTAACATCACCAGAATGTATTTCATTATTCCAATCAACTCGACTCAGATATTCACAAAATAGACCAATATTATTATCATTTATATCACGCTTATAACATTTTTCATAACAAACATTCATATCAAAATTATAGTGACAAAATATAGGGAAGTGGTCGCTTACATCTGATACTAAGATGCCTGATTTAACAACGTGTTCAGGTCTATTTACAAAAAAGTTATCAATGAGTGAGACAGTATTATGAGTAATCCTGGTTGGTTTGAGTATTAATGGACTAAATGAGTATGACATCAAAAGATCAATAAATTTATCAACGTCTGAACTAATGTTATTATTCATTAAATTAATATTGAAATCACCAGTAAGAATGCATTCCTTAAATTCATTTGTAATATTTGTCAATGGATTTTCCAGCGAATTAAAAAAATCTACAATTGATTGAGCAGGTGGTGTATAAATAATAGCAAGAATTATATTTTTATATTTGGTGCGAATTTCAATAAAAAGTGATTCAGTACTATCATTAAAAATGTCAAGATCATGGCTTCTAAAATATTTAATTTCAGTACTTATATAAAAACCTACTCGACCGCCTCTCTTTCCTTCCCTGTGAGAACCTACAAAGAATATCCATCCAGAGATATTATTTCAACATTGGTGAGCCAAGTTTCTGATAAGGTAATTACAGAAAATGTTGTACTGTAAAATGTAATGATAAAAGAACAGTTTCAATATTTTCAAAATTCTTCTTTATACTCCTGCAATTGAAGTTTATCAAAGAAAATAAACTTATTTCACTTGAGGAATATTTATTGTAATCACTTGGCAAAAAATAGGCAGTCTCTTCTAAACAAATCTTCTTGTAAGTTACCTGTACGATTATTTATATTATGTCTACCGTTCATTCCGTACATTCAAAATTATCACAAATATTAATTAGCCGTCCACATAGAATACATCTGTCATTTTCTGTCATAATACAATAATCACAACTAATCAAACAACAACAACAAAACAAATATATATCTACAGAGAAATCAGTGAAGAGAAAAAGAAGAAAAAATTGGAAAAGTGTCACTGTCAGTTATATCAAATTCTTCGAAGAAAACAAATAACTGAACCAGAGGCGGAGTTTTTTAGGATTTTTTAGAATTTTAGGATGTACAAAGTCTTTTCAGGTCATCTTCTGAGGCAACTAATTTTCGTGTCTTTCCAGTGGGCGTGTTGATGATGGCAAAGATACGGCCGTCTATCGACCATGCAGCTTCTGTCTGTTGGCAGTTCCGTGCGGCTCTGAGGAGTTTCGCGTTCTGTGCTGTCAGGTCTTCCTGTATCGATTTTCGGGACCTAGCCAGTTTCCTGCGATTTTTCAGTTCATCTCGCGGGTTCGGTATGATTTGAATTTCACTATGATGGGATCCGGTGGTTGGGGTTTCGCTTGTCCAGGTCTCGCAGGCGTGGCATCAGGTGTTGTTTTTGCCCTCGGCTTGACTCCGGTGACTACGCTCGATGTCATCTTTGGTGATGGGGACGTTCAGCAGGTCACTGACCAGACTGATGGCGATGTCATCTGTCCTCTCATTCATCTGCTGTTCGAGGCTAACGAAACGCAAACAGTTGCGTCTGGAGTACTGCTCCTGTTGATTGGCATTGTGTTTTAGCTTTTGGAGCTCGTTTCCTTGGTTTATGATGTGGCTTTTCAGTTTGTCGATTTCTTTCTCTCTCTGTTTGTTGCTGAATTCAAGATCTAGGATCTGTGCCTCGTGCTTTTCTACTTCGAGTTGCATTTCTCGCAGCCTGTTGTCAACATGGGATTCCACCATGGTAATAAAGGACTTGTTGGTGAGCATGTCTTTAATAACTGAAGACACAAAGTTTTGAGTTTACACCTTCTCCATGGAACGAGTTTTCACAGGAGACATAGGGTCGGCCATGTTGGAATGTTGGGTAATATACTCTGGACTGTGTATTATATAATTCTTTGAGTGTTTGTAGTGTGAGTAAATCAACTGTCAATAGACAAAACGTTTGCAATATAAAAGCAATGAAGATCGAACTTTCAATAGGTAGAATAGCTCAAAAGTCACAAAAAGTAAACTTTAAGTCTTGAAAAGTTATTGAACAAAAGACAGATTACAAACTTTTCCTCTGAATAGTCAGATTAGAGGAATTGGCCCTAGGCTTTAGTTAGTACATGAATATAGTCCAATGAAGTTTGCTGCACTGAATAAGACAGTGGTTGATGGTGGTATAAAGTATATACGTAGGCTGATTTGAATGCAACAGAGAAGATATATTGTCCAATTTCAAG
This sequence comes from Echinarachnius parma, assembly GCA_037951105.1. Classification (NCBI taxonomy): domain Eukaryota; kingdom Metazoa; phylum Echinodermata; class Echinoidea; order Clypeasteroida; family Echinarachniidae; genus Echinarachnius; species Echinarachnius parma. The sequence continues at coordinate 163,729 of JBAMJV010008900.1, read as the reverse complement.
CATGTGAAGCATACATCTGGGACTAGGCACTGAATGTTCAAAACCGTGTCCGGACTACTCCCCCCTGGACAACCACCCCCCGGACGATTACCCCCCGGACAACTACCCCCCTAGGACAATTACCCCCCGGACAACTACCACCCGGACAATTATCCCCGTAGGACAATTACCCCCCAAGACAATTACCCCCCAAGACAACTACCCACCAAGACAACTACCCCCCAAGACAACTACCCCCCAAGACAATTACCCCCCAGGACAATTACACCCAAAGACAACTACCCTCCAAGACAACTACCCCCCCGGACAACAACCCCCCGGCCAACTACCCCCCAAGACAACTACCCCCCGGACAACTACCCCCCGGCCAACTACCCCCGGACAACTACCCCCTGGACAACCACCCCCAGACAACTACCTCCCGGACTACTACACCCTGGACAACTACCCCCGGCCAACCACCCCCCGGACGATTACCCCCCGGACAACTACCCCCCTAGGACAATTACCCCCCGGACAACCACCACCCGGACAATTATCCCCGTAGGACAATTACCCCCCAAGACAATTACCCCCCAAGACAACTACCCACCAAGACAACTACCCCCCAAGACAACTACCCCCCAAGACAATTACCCCCCAGGACAATTACACCCAAAGACAACTACCCTCCAAGACAACTACCCCCCGGACAACAACCCCCCGGCCAACTACCCCCCAAGACAACTACCCCCCGGATAACTACCCCCCGGCCAACTACCCCCCCGGACAACTACCCCCTGGACAACCACCCCCAGACAACTACCTCCCGGACAACCACCCCCAGACAACTACCTCCCGGACTACTACACCCTGGACAACTACCCCCCGGCCAACTACCCTCCGGATAACTAACCCCCGGATTATTACCCCCCGCACAACTACCCCCCGGACGATTACCCCCCAGACTATCACCCCCGGTCGATAACCCTCTGGAATATTCCCGCCCCCACCCCCGACAATTACCCCCCCCCCCCCCCTTCATGCACCCAAAGACAATTACCCCGCAAGACAACCACCCCAAGACAAAATATGTAATCGCTCAGGCCGGTAGCCTGGATTTTTCAAGGCGGAGGCTTTGGGCTTTGGGGGTGCGTATATTCCAAAACGGTACCAAGCCAACTGGTTGTGCATGTGTGTTTGTGTGTGGGAAGTGGGGGTGGAGGGGGGGGGTGGGGGGGGTCCGCCGCTGATTTAGACCACTGTTTTAGTTTTGTAAGCAGGGAGTTGGGGTTGTCAAGTGTCAAATTGACCGATCGCTGCCCGAGAGGGGTGGGGGGGGGGGGGGGGGGTACGCACTCAACACACCCCATGCTACGGGACTGCCAATATAATATACTACAGTCTACAGACATCGTACGATATCGCAATCCGAAATGTAGGTAAAACATTTGTACATTTGAAAGTGGAGTCTCTCCCACTTCTTAATATGTATACATTATGCATGTTTGATTCCATAGCTTGAACTACGTATCATATAATATTATTGTATAGGACATGCACCAAATCGCTCCACTACCAGTTGTGCCCCCCCCCCCCCCCCTCCCACCCATTTTTAAAGTGGAGGTGATTGTTTCTCCCACTATTAAATATGCATAAATTATGTATGTTTGATTCCATAGCTTGAACTATGTATCATATAATATTACTGTCTAGGATATGCACCAAATCGCTCAACTACCAGTTGTGACCCCCCCCCCCCCCCCCCCCCCCTCTGGGCTAATTGCCCAGGGGGTAATGGTCCGGGGGGTAACTGTCCGGGGGGTAGTTGTCTTGGGGGGTAATATTCCGAGGGGTAGTTGTCTTGGGGGTAATAATCCGGGGGGGGGGGGGTTTTCCGGGGCCTAGTTGGCCGGGGGGTAGTTGTCCGGGGGGTAGTAGTCCGGGGGGTAGTTGTCCGAGGGGTAGTTGTCCAGGGGTAGTTGTCCGGGGGGTAGTTGTCCGGGGGGTAGTTGTCCGGGGGGTAGTTGTCCGGGGGGGTAGTAGTCCGGGGGTAGTATTCCGGGGGTAGTTGTCCGGGGGGTAGTTGTCCGGGGGGGTAGTTGTCTTAGGGGGTAGTTGTCTTGGGGGGTAATTGTCTTGGGGGGTAATTGTCTTGGGCGGTAGTTGTCTTGGGGGGTAGTTGTCTTGGGGGGTAGTTGTCTTGGGGGGTAATTATCTTGGGGGGTAATTGTCTTGGGGGGTAATTGTCCTAGGGGGGTAATTGTCCGGATGGTAGTTGTCCGGGGGGTAATTGTCCTAGGGGGGTAGTTGTGCGGGAGGTAATCGTCCAGGGGGTGGTTGTCCAGGGGGTAGTAGTCCTAGAACCGTTCAAAACGAGTCACTGTGGCTAGTTATTTGTCCTTCAAAATGTCACTTTGTCCAGAGTTTTACTTTAATAAACGTTGCCTTGGGTTGATCAGCAGCTTCTACATGATTCTCCAGTTCTCATACCGTAAAGTAGAGTTATAAGATGATTTTTAGGAGCAACTTTTTAACACTTCTGAGCACTTCTGAGCAACTATCTAATATTGAGGGCGTAAACACGTTCGTTGGGTCAATTGAAGTGTATCACTTTAGTACTTCAATCAGTGGCGTAATGAGCCAACACTTTTAGGGTTGCTTAAAACAATTTTGCGGGGGGAGGGTGTGGAAGGGGGTGTCCCCCTCCAACGGTAGGGAGCTTTTGCATGTTTGGACTTGAAACTGTCCAATCTGATGCATACCTAGAATGGAAATTCTGAGTTGACAACATGTAATATACTCTGATATAAGCAAGGGCGTGGATTTCTTCTCGCCATTGGGGGGGGGGGGGGGGGGAGGGGGGTGATGATTTGTCATTTTGATCATCTCTGGCGAGGGAGCGAAGCGACAACCCAGCAGCGTGCCTGGGTATTTATGGCTGAGGGGGAACGGGGGGGGGGGGGGGGGGGGGGGTTGGTTAGGGGCCCCAAAGCTTTAGAAATCAGCTGTTTAGAACTTGGGAGATTATGCACATTGCAAGTATCATGTTATGTGCTGGGCTTTCTCCAATATGAACTTTAGCCTGATAGATACATATTTGCAAGCATTCTAATGGAACCCTGAATAGCATCAGTCATGGGATACCCACATTGCTTTGGAAGCTTTGGGATTTGTAATATCTAGAAATACAATTATCTATTGAATAGTGCGCAGACGCACAGTGGGCCAGGATCGCCTGAAAGTTTGCCAAGAGAGAAGTCCTGAATAAAACTATTTAATGAGTACAGGATTGGGACTTGGTCAAATAACCTTAATGGGGTTTTCAGGGGCGCAGCACCGGAAGATTTTGGATTTGGGCAGTTTAGCATTATCAAAAAGTGGTTTAAAGAGGACTATAGTAACAACTTCCATTCATGAGAGGGGCCATTGCTTCTTAATGTTAATGTTATTATATATTTTTGAACCCCAAATATTGGGGGAGGGGATATATCCCCCCCCCCCCCCCCCCCCCCCCCCCCCCCCATCCCCCCGTGATTGACGCCCCTGGCTATAAGTACAGTACTATAATTGCGTAATGATTCTACGACCATTTTGTTTCATACAGAAAAATCGAATATGCACCCCCAAAATAATGATAGCAAAGTGACATAGTATACAGTTGAACACTGCATCAAAAGCTATATTATGTATAATACAAACATACGAACAAAGAATTCCAGACGTAGACAATACTTATTCCCGAGAGAGTGGAGCGACCGAGAGTGTGAGAGGTGTGGTATTGAAGGCGATTTTGCAATGTTTTACTTGAAATTATGCAATGTGGTGCATACTTAGGGCGGAAATTTTAATTGACATGAAGTAAAATATGAGTAATCTTGTCTTAAAACAACATTTGTTTTTCAATCACTGGTATGGAATTATATATAAGCCCCCCCCCCCCCCCCCAAAGCACCCCCCCCCCCCCCCTCCACCAGTACGACAATGACTTCAATGTCTCATATATAGGCAAACGACATAAGATACAGAAATCACAGAAAGCGACATTCACGAAGGCGGGGGAGAGAGATAGCGACAGATAGAAAGAGGTAGAGAAAGAGTGAGGGGAGAGAGGGGAGAGAGATGTGATAGAGAAGGGGAGAAAAGGTATTATTTTAATGACATCATAGACATTTGGAAATGCTCCATCTGTTTCTTAGGTCCAGAAACCCCTTATAAGTTAATAATAATGATAATAATTATTATTATAAGTTCCACTAATCAGTGTAATTTGAATCTGTCTATGAGTAACAATGATTATATCCCTCAAAAGAATGTTCTAGCCATGTGATTGGTCGAAACGCCGTCACGTGTTCAAGTATAATTTCTCCCATCACATCACAACCTCATATAGTACTTTTGTACAGTACCCTTTTTGTCGAGGACAACGAACTTTTTGGCCCTGCCTAGGGTGTTATAGTAAATTGCTGATACTCATGTAGTCTCATAGGGTACGTTGTTAACAACCTCTAAATTAGGAATCAGCGAACGTTTACAACCGACTTCTTTTGTTCCCATGACAACCCAGAACGCAGCATCAGCCAATGCGAACGCTTGTGGCCGCGCAAGTACGCGTGTGCGCGTTAGTGCGCAGAAAGATAGCGCGCTGGTGCGCAAAATTTACGCGCCGTTACGCTGAATAGACAATAAGCGTCCAGCCTTTTAATCATAAATCGTGTTTATGTGCAGGATTGACAAAATGAAAATAAAAGATTCGATCAATTGCTCATTGTTCCAAACTTTCGAGTCATTTGTGTTAGTTATAGGTCGCGATTTGTGATCAAAATAATATGAGGGATATAAACCAAATAACCAAATCTCCTTACTCGGGTGATGGATGCAAAACTATACGTTGCCTCGGTGATCTGCGAAGGTAACTATCATGCCTCGGCTACGCCTCGGCATGACAGTACCTTCGCAGATCACCTCGGCACGTATAGTTTTGCCATCACCCTCCCAGTCGATGGTTATTTGCTTAATATATCCCTTGTCCACCCTTGTCCAAGCAGAAAACAGTATTTTTATGACGTCAGAGCAATTTGTTAATGCTCCAATTGTGTTTATTAGGTCCAGAAACCCCTTAAAAGTTCCACTAATCATTGTAATCTGATTCTGTCTATGTGTTACAGTGAATATTTGCCTTGTCCGATCAGAAAACAGTATTGTTATGACGTCACATGGATTTGAAAATACTCCCATTGAATTATATGGGTTTGAAAACCCCATAGTTCATTTAAACTGGAACTTCATTAACCTTTTTTAATGAGTAATTTATTTTGGCACACTTTGAAACGGTTCTGGCCCAATGTGCGCCGTATTTAGAATGACGTAATCAGAGAATTATCAACATGTATGTGTGTGTGTTTTATACGTGTGTATGTAAATGTGTGGTTGATTATGTAACTGTGGTGTATGCGTATGTGTTTGTGGCTGTGTGCACGTGTGTGCGCCTTTTTGCGTGTGTGTGTTTATGTATGTTTGAGTACGAGTGCGTGAGTGCGTTTGTGTATGTCTGTACGTGTGTGTGTTTGTGTGTATGTGTGTAAGGTTGCGTGTGTTTGTGTTTGAGTACGTTTGTGTGGGTGTTTATGTTGGTGTGTGTATGTGGGTGTTTGTACGTGTACGTGTGTGTGCTTGTGCATGTTTGTTGGAATGCGAGTGCATGCGTGCGTGTGTGTGCGTGTGGGGGTGTTTGTGGGCATTTGTGAGTGTGCGTTCGTGTGTTTGTGTTTTTGTGGGTGTGTGTTGTGTATGTGTATGCGTCTGTGGGGGAGTTTTAGTAATGTTGTGTTTGTGTGTATACGTGTGTGTAAGGGTTTGTGTTTGTGTGTTCGTATGTGTGGGTGTTTGTGTGCATTTGTGTTTGTTTGAGTGCGAGTGCGTGGGTGCGTGCGTTTGTGTATACGCGTGTGTAAGTGTGTGTGTGTTTATGTGATTAAGTGTGTGTATGTGTGTGTGTCCGCATGTTTGGTAGTTTGAGTAATTAAATGGATTTAGTAACATTGTCCAAATCCTCAAAAAAGTGTTCATTCTAGCGGTTCCCTCATACCTTGTTCTATTCGTATTAACAATAACATCATGGGACAGGTTTCGGTTTTTAAAATTTCCCTTTCGTTACAAAGATGTACGATCGAAGTATTCAGATAAGAAGAACTCCGGGCGAGTTTTTCTTCTGTGTACAAAGTGAGTGCAGTGAGTTATTGAATATCACTTTGCATTTTCGCTCATTATTTGGCCATGCAATGTCCATTTGACTTGAAATTTTCACAGAATACCCTGTGGACATATGAAATAACAATAATATATATTGCATCAACCATTCACCACTTTTTGCACATTTCAACAAAGTTACTAGATCCCTTTAAGTGTCCGTGTGTTTGCGCATGTGTATGTGTGAAAGTGTGTGTGTGTGTGTGAGAGTGTTTGCCATGATCGCGTGCGGAGGGAACGACGTCATTGTGAACGCGCGTTGGTTAAAGGCGAAAATGGTTCTAACGGGAGAGCCAACATCGAAAAAGTGGCCTCCTTAAGGACTTAGGTTGCCAGATCTCCACAACAAGTTTAACTCAATTGTATTTGCAAGTATGTTTAGTGAAACAAATTAATTCAGAGGTCTACCTCAACAAATTTGTTGCGAACACCTCTAAATCCAAGATGGCGTCCAACAAAGTAGCCGTTTTGACTTGCTATGGATTATTGGCAATATTTCACAAAGAACACCTGTAATAATCATGATTTTGCATTCATATTTAAACAAAAAATATCTGAACAAAAAGTTATAGTTCTTTGAACTCAGCATTTGATATCGACAAATTCAGCCAATTTGTACGATTTCGAACACTATAATATAGGGTTCCCCAATAAATGTAATTTTTGTTTACGGATTTTATTCAAGGATTTCTCCTAAATAATGACATAATAGGGACCGCGCTCGCGTGGACAAAAGGACACTCTCTCGATTGTTCGAAATATTGATCGATTCGAGAGTGCGTTTCGAAGGGGCGAAACCTTTCCAATAAAGCCACGCTGCGGTGCCTTTTGAAATCATAATCCTGCAAACTGAGTGCGAAAAAGCATAGTCCGCACTAGTCCAGATTCAGGACGTCATTTGTGAACACACACCACCTACATGCACACCACACTATACGACTCAGAGCTTAACGTGCGCTAACGCTACTATCGTTACGTCCGTAATTCCCCTTTTCTAGCTCCAAAATAACGTCCAGACGTTTCCGTGGGAATTGGGCGTGGAAAAAATCACCGGTTCGCAGCGCACGTCAATCATTATTCATGAGCATGCAGCATTTTGTATACGATTGTCACACTCATCGCGCTACGTCATAATGACCGCAGCCAATCACGTTTGGCTAGTTGCCAGCTAATTAACATTATGCTTACGTTTCGCGGAGCAAGAGATACATAATCGACCGAACCTTCTGCAGGTTCCAATATTACATACGGCAGCTATCAGCTGAGTGAGCGATAACGGCAGCTATTGGCTAAGCTGAGCTAGCTATGTGCAAGAGGTTGGGGCAGCGAACTAAGTCCGCACAAGAGGAAGGGGGGGGGGGGGGGGGGGGGGGGGGGGAGGGTCACAACGATCTTGTATAGAGTGCATACAAAGTGTGTACAGGGAGCAGGGGGTACATTCAGGACAGTAATTTAAGGACGTACTTTGTAGATGGCCCTAATATGCGATATTTCCCTGAAGTATAATGCTCGACATTAAAGGGATAGTTGGGTGTTAGTCAAACGTAACTTTAGTAACCAAAACCTGCACCATTACGCTACAAAGTTATAGTTATAACTTTATCATGCTCGAAAAGTATACACAATTACAAACGGCTAAGTAAAACCCCTGCTATCTTTCAAAAAGATCCGTTAAAACTCAAGGGAGCGCTATTTCAAAAATCATTGGTTTTATCCATATTTCATACAAAATTTTCCATTGTCCACTAATGTTGAGAAGATATACGACTTTCTACGAGTTATTCTAATTCAAGAGTCCGACCAGTCCGACGATTGATCGTAAGTCAGAAAATGTACCCGTTTCAACTAATCAGATTTGCGCACTAGAACACGTGATCTGATTTACGATTAATCGCGACTTACAATCGATTGTATCTCTTTCTGCAACGGGGCCCAGAAATGATTTGAACTTGGTATCGCAATGTTACCGTTTCATTCTTAAATGAAGAAAAAATATTACGAATATAACTCAATAAAGTAATCGGCGTAATAAGGGTAATTTTGTAAGTCCGACAGACGATACATGGGTCGACATAAATGCCGTGATTTTACCGTTTACGTTATCTAAATGAAGCGAAAACGTTCCGAATGTCTGTCAATAAAAGAATCGGCGTAATAGCAGTAATAACAGTGATAGCTCCTCTAGTACAGTCGCTATAAATCGCGCTCTCGACACAAGTCCTTCGGATTTCCTTTGATAGGCATTGCTAGGAAATCTCCTCACTTCTGGCTGAACGGAAATTTTAATGATGATCGCTTTTTTAAATGATACGAGAAAACACAACTAGACTCATGCAATAACGTACTCGGAATAGAAATTATCACACTTTAAGGATGATCGCCTGATCAAGCATTACATAATGAACATTTGTCACGTATCCCAGCAGATCAAGTGCTAGGCAGCGCGCACGGCTCGTTCAAAGAGATTAACAAAGGAGGCCATTTGATTCACTAATCGCCGTGCTAGCGGCGGCGATATCAAAAGTGATTAATAAATCTGGACGCGAACACGCCACTTGGGGAGATTACAGCTTAGCACAAAGGAGTTACTAAGAGGCGGAGCTTATTATCGATCGCTAGTGAAGGGGTATAGAATCTGAAAATCTAACTTTGCAAACCCGAAAAAACATGCTTCAAAACTCTCCTAAATTTTCATATTTCCCCCGAATATTTTGACATGAAAATTTGCCTACATGTAGAAGAAATATCAAGAAACAATATAAGCTAATAATATTTTTCTCCCAATTTGTATGTAGTTTCACATCAAGGGCGATTTCTGAGGTTTGAGATTTACCGACTTCTGTCTGTTCTAACCAGGACTCATCACATATAGCAAAAATATAGCTATAAAGAGTTATTGTTTATGAAATTATAATACACTTTGTTGATGTGTTCATATTAGCCCATATTCATAAATTATGCATTTCATATGAAGAGCTTAATTCCAAAAGGCGCTAAATCCACTTTTCATCAAATTGGATTTTCTTGCACGATTAAATGCTCATCAAACATGTGCATTTAAATAACCATTTAACTCCTCAAAATAATTTTTAGAAATATGAAAAAAATTGGATCAAAATTTTTGTTTAGTTCCAAAAGGCGCTAAATCCAAAATTGTTTAGTTCCAAAAGGCGCTTAATCCATCATGTGATCAAACAGGCACGTTTTGACCAATCAGAGCGCAGTATCAGCGTAGCAGACTAGCAGACGATGCCTATACGTACTAGAGAAACGCCGTTTGCCTGATCGCTGACATTTCATTGTAATTCTGTCTGGTTTAATTCCTTTTGAAAGCGTTGTGTAAGGACACACACCAATGACTAAGGATAGAATAGTTATTTACACAACCAGAGATCCCCCCAAATGGCTGAGGAATGATGAATTCTGTGAAGAAGTAGAAAACGTACAGGCTGAGCTTCGACATCCTATTTGGTAAGTATTGCCCCATACACTCATTTTCGTGTTAGTATTGTAAGTGTCATATTGCATGTAAAATGGAAGAGCATCGCCAATTAGAACAATATAAACAGTATAAAATTAAATAAAAAATACTTTTAGTTCTCAAGAGAAAGTGGGTTTTAATTTAACAGTATCTATTTGGGTATTGATCCGTTTTATATTATAGATCTGCTGCACCTAAAATACAGTGGCGTACTACAAATTCTTTGTAGATGTGGTGTAGCTGTAGCCGTAGCCACATCTACACTGTAAGATGGTTCTGTATATACATACAGTAACCATTTACCTTACACTAGTGCTTATCGTGGTCGAAGCTACCTTTCCGATTTTTCTCTCTCACATACCTTCTCTTTCTCACTTCTTTTGCGCTCCAGCTATATATAAATGCATAGTGCAACATTTGATCATTTTTTATTATACAAATTTTAATCAAAATACGTTCTGCTATGCTCACCAAATCTGCATTTTCAGCGGCAAAATTTTGGTGAGTCCGTCTTCCTTCGGGAATTGGCAGGAAAAGGCCGACTGTACACGCGCCAGCTATGGCTGGCTATGGCATAACCATGTAAACATGTGATAACATGTAAACATAAAGTTCGTTCAACTAGTCTTTTACAAGGCGTAATCATTTAGTCACATGAATGTATGTTGGTAGCAGAGCGTGATGACATTGGTTCACATAATTACGGCGTTAATAGTCAACGTCTTGATGGAAGATCAACATCCGATCTCGAATGGTCGACACTCGAAGAGAGTGCACAGTAGCAGCGTCACGTAACTAAACATCGCTATGCAATGCATTGTGTCGCATGTACGTAATTGCAGCGTAGCGAGCGCACTCGGACACGAACCAGAAAAAACCGAGTCGCCATTACAACACAGTCAGCATGCTAGAAACGGGCATTCACGTTGACGTTAACGCAAAATGAGCTAAATTTACACATTTTGGACAAGAATTTTCATTTTGAAAGTTCCATCTGGAGTGAAATGGTGAGTTAATGCATAAAACAAATATATTAGCGCCTGATTGTGATCGATAATGGTGATGATGCTGCTTACTGAAGTAGCATGATTTTGTGTAACATGTGGTGCATGTCAACAGCACGTTCGAACACGTAAGTGAATGGCTATGAGTGTATGTGTGGCCGTAGCTAGTGTCGTAGACACGAGTGCTACTAGCTGCTACTTGTACTATGCAAGTACTCGCTAGCGGCAAGTGAAAACTGCAATGCAGATATTGAATAGCATGCCATAGGCATTAGGCCTGCATTAGCACAAGCAGTACTTAGCAATAAAAGCCCTGTGTAGTTGAATGCATTTAACCCATTGCCTAATACAATATGGTTAGTGTGTGTTTTTGAAATTAATTTTGGATTGAGTCGTCCTACCAGGAATATGTACCCTGTAGATGTGGATTGAGTTGACCATACGTGCATAACTCAATAAGCCATAAGAAAAAGTGATTCAAACAATAAGCATTAATTTATCTTCTTTTTTTCTATTAATAGGGAATATCTCGGTCGTCCTAGCCAACGTCAAGTTCGCAACCGACGATAGATGACAACTTCTACCACGAATCTCTGTCGTCATGCCCCACGTCGATCTCCATGACTGACGTCAAGTTAACAACCGGTGGTCGATGGTGACGGCAACTGCGAATCTCGGTCATCATGTCCCGTGTCGATCTCCATGATGCGACGACTGATGTCAAGTTCAACCACGGATGGTGGATGGTGACAGCGACCACGAATCTCTGTCGTCATGCCCCACGTCGATCTCCATGACTGACGTCAAGTTAACAACCGGTGGTCGATGGTGACGGCAACTGCGAATCTCGGTCATCATGTCCCGTGTCGATCTCCATGATGCGACGACTGACGTCAAGTTCAACCACGAATGGTGGATGGTGACAGCGACCATGAATCTCTGTCGTCATGCCCCACGTCGATCTCCTTGACTGACGTCAAGTTAACAACCGGTGGTCGATGGTGACGGCAACTGCGAATCTCGGTCATCATGTCCCGTGTCGATCTCCATGATGCGACGACTGACGTCAAGTTCAACCACGGATGGTGGATGGTGACAGCGACCGCGAATCTCGGTGGTCATGTCCCACGTCGATCTCCATGATGCAACGACTGACGTCAAGTTTAACAACCGCTGGTGGATGGTGACAGCAACCGCGAATCTCGGTCGTCATGTCCCACGTCGATCTCCATGACGTGACAACTGACGTCAAGTTTAACAACCGGTGTTGGATTGTGACAGCGACCGCGAATCTCGGTCGTCATGTCCTACGTCGATCTCCATGACGCGACGACTGACGTCAAGTTTAATAACCGATGGTGGATGGTGACAGCAACCGCGAATCTCGGTCGTCATGTCCCACGTCGATCTCCATGACGTGACGACTGACGTCAAGTTTAACAACTGGTGGTGGATTGTGACAACAACCGCGAATCTTGGTCGTCATTTCCCGTGTCTATCTCCATGACCCGACGACTGACGTCAAGTTCAACCACGGTTGGTGGATGGTGACAGCGACCGCGGTAGTCATGTCCCATGTCGGTGTCCATGACGCGACGACTAATGTCCATAACACGCTGTGCACGTTACAGTGCATGATACTAACTCAAATTGTTTTTTTCAGTTTGACATGATTTTTATCAATATCTGATTTATTTGTGTCTTTTTCTTGGATGGCTTTTTCAGAATGAGTAAAGCAATTTTGCAAGATAATCATAATTCATTACGTCTTTACTGATTGTTTATTTTGTTTCCATGGTTACTGTGGATCTGGTTAATATCCTTATTTTTCTGATTTTCTGAAATGTGTTGAATTATGATAACAACTGAGAACATGGCGATTGAAGTTGTGCTTGGACTGCTTGGAGAGAAGATCATGATGCATGGTTGGCATCTGAGTGGAATGTGCTGAATGACGGTGGTACAGTAAAATGCTACACAGTGTTAGGGCATAGATATGGATGTAACAGGTCATTAGAACCTTGATTCATATTCTAAAATAATTCTAAACATCACAGGATAACATTCATTTTTAATCTATAACCAACCATACGTATAACCTGTATATTCTGATATCATGCGTCAAAATTTTAATTCCAAAAGGCGCTAAATCCATGTTTATTTCCAAAAGGCGCTAAATCCGGTGAAAAAATTATTTCGAAAAAATATTTAAAAATAACTACTATAGCAGGATTTCTTTCATGAGTGTTTTTTTAATGTGTTATGATAGGTTTTCATTATGTATGAAATTCTCAATCATTGAAAGAAGTGAAAGTGGTCTAATAAAAAACATTGATTTACTCGAAAAGTCCAAAAGTGGATTTAGCGCCTTTTGGAATTAAACTCTTCATATGCTGAATAATGATATAACAGAAACATTAATTGTAGGTTACATATTCGTAAACTAATAAGAACATTGTTTCATTGTTGTTGTTGTTTGAATGAATTTATAATTAAGCTACTTAGCTTCTTGGATTACAAAATCATTATTCATTATATTATTATTGTATTATTCATTAAATTTGTGTAGAGCTTTATAGATAGCCACGCCACAAAAGGATTTGTTAATTGTAGGTTACTTATTTGTAATAATGATATATTGACGAATGACGAATTTTTAATCAATTACTTAGCTTCTTGGACAAATATTGTGAAAGGTTTAAATGAGTGATAAAATACACTTGAATTATATGAAACTGAAACATTTATTGTAGGTTACTTTTTCTCAATAACGATAAATACATTGTTCAGTTGTTGTTTGAATTATGCTACTTACCTTTTTGAATAAAAAATAAACTTAGGAAAAGATGTAATGAATAATAAAATACACTTGATTTTTTTTTTATAAAATATGAAAAGGAAATGTTACTATTAGCCAAAAGCCATTAATGACACTTTTTTATATGTTGAAGAATGATATAGCTCGATATACTGTTGTTTCGATCTGCACAGGTTGATTCATAGTTTGACTATTGTTTCACTATAAGTAGTACAATACTGTATTATATTCATTAAGTTTGTGCAGAGCTCTATAGATAGCCACGCCACAAAACAGAAACATTAATTCTAGGTTACATAATTATTCGGAAAATAATAAGTACATTGTTTCATTGTTGTTGTTGTTGTTTGAATGAATTTATAATTAAGCTACTTAGCTTCTTGGATTACAAAACAACTTATAAGTTTTAATGATTAATAAAATATACTTGAATTTGATAAGATATGGAAAGGGTCGACATACTCTTGTTTCGACCTGCACTGACTGATTCATATGTTGATGCTTGTTTCATTATAAGTAGTACAATAATGTATTATTCATTAAATGTGTGTAGAGCTTTATAGATAGCCACGCCACAAAAGGAATTTTAATTGTAGGTTACTTATTTGTAATAATAATATATAACATTATTTGATTGTTGTTGTTGTTTGAACGAATTTTTAATAAATTACTTAGCTTCTTGGAAAAATCTTGTGAAAGGTTTTAATGATTGATAAGATACACTTGACTTATATGAAAATTAAACATTTAGTGTAGGTTAATTTTTCTCAATAACGATAAATACATTGTTCTGTTGTTGTTTGAATAATTGTATACTTATGCTACTTACCTTTTGTAATCAAACGTAAACTTAGGAAAAGATGTAATGAGTAATACAATACACTTGATTTTGTTCATAAATATGAAAAGGAAATATTAATATTAGCCAAAAGCCATTAATTACACTGTTTTGTATAAATTATGGTGAAGAATGATATAGCTCGATATACTGTTGTTTCAATCTGCACTGCTTGATTCATAGTTATACTATTGTTTCGCTATAAGTAGTACAAAAATGTATTATATTCATTAAGTTTGTGCAGAGCTCTATAGATAGCCACGCCACAAAAGGATGTATTAATTGTAGGTTACTTATTTATAATAATGATAAGTACAATGTTTGAGTGTTCTTATTGTTGTTTGAATGAATTTATAATCAAGCTACTTAGCTTCTTTAAACAATCTTATGAAAGGTTGTAATGAATAATAAAATACACTTGAATATTATTATTTGAATAATAAACATTATTGTAGGTTAATTCTTCTCAATAATGATACATACATTGTTTGGGTGTTGCTTGAATATTTGCATAATTATGCTACTTACTTTGTTTTAATTAAAAAAATAAACTTATGAAAAGTTGTAATGAGTGATAAAATACACTTGTATAACAAAAATTTAAAAAAAATAAGAATTTTTTTATTACAAACATGTATAAATTCGAGAGAAAATGTGTATATTTGTATGTTTGATTAATTTGTAAACTGTTCCAGCCTATATTTTGTCTGTATGTATTCTGCCGTCCCATGACAAAAGGAAACAACTCTGTGGAATGAATTTCTTAGTAAATGAAGAAAATATGTTTTTTTTTCTGACCTCTCAAACATAAAATCCTAATTCCCAGGTATGACATGTTTTTATAATGTACTCAGAGAAGGCATTTCGGGTTGATATGTTTTGATTTGTAAAATCATTGTGTTATGCAAATTAAGCAGCATACTTCCTTTTGTCACAGTATATCTTGAATATTTGCACGCGTCATCCAATGACAAAATGAAGCAACTCTTGATAATCTAAGAAGTCAGTATTGTGTGAGTACGTGCGTGTGTGTGTTTGTGTGTGTATCCATGTGTATGTGTGTATATACTTTTTGTGTATATTTATGTGCAAATATATGTGTATGTATGCGTGTGTGTGAGTGCATGTGAGTATGTGTCAGTGTGTGTATGTGTTAGTGTGTATCTACTCATGTATGTGTATATGTGCGTGTTTGTGTGTGTATGCATGTGTATATATGTGCGTATGTTTGCACGTATGTATGTCTGTGTGCATATATTTGTGTGTGTTTGCATGCGTGTGTGTGTGTGTGTGTGTGTGCGTGTGTGTGTGTATGCGTACATGTGTGTGTGTGCGCGTGTGTGTTACGTGCGTTTGTAAGTGTGTGTGTGCGTGTGTGTGTGTTTGTTCTCACGCCGGCATTCTTGTGGGGTCTCGTGTGGGTACAATTATATACTTGTGGGGTATTTTTTCCTTGTGGGGAATAAATCATGGACCCCACTAAGGAATAGCCTTAAATCGGCGTATTTAGCTTCAAAGAGTTATTTGACAAAATCTTGTGACTGTGCCCCATAAGTGATACTTGAGGATTTTTTTTCTAGACACACCCCTACCCTCATGCACTCAGAAGGTTGCCTTTTTTCGTTGCAAAGATTTTGTGAAAAAAAAAATTTGCAGATAGCACTCCTTTAGCCTGTAGTAGCGCAAGTACCCCATAAGTCGGGTGCCCACAAGTATGCCTGGGTAAGTATGTGTGGCTGTGCTGTGTGCGTGTTTCTGTGTGTGAGTGCGTGTGTGTGTAGGTGTGTCTGTGTGTTTGCTTGTGGGTGTGTGTGTATGTGTGTTAGTGCGTGTGTGTGTTTGTTTGCGCGTATGTCTGTATGTGTGCGTATATTTGTGTGTGTGTGTGTGTATGTGTGTGAGTGTTTGCATGCGTGTGCTTGTATGTGTGTGTACGTGTATGGTTGTGCATGTGTGTGTGTGTTTGTGTTTGTGTGTGAATCATTGGCAAAGCCAGGTAAAACAACATTTCATCAAGTTAATCATTTTCTGCAAAATTTCTCACACAAAAGTCTACATGTGGGACAATAATAAACACATAGCATCAGAACTTTTGCTGTGAAAAAAAAAAAACGTTATATTTTTTATTCACAGTCAGCATTTTGATTGATAAATGAAATGGGTTTTAAATGTATATATATACTTCAGTCAAAATACACTAACGTTTCCTTCAGATGTGCTAACAGATCAGCGAATTTCAGCATTTTCTGTATCAATTCTGGTGCAGTGGTTGACAGACATTCAAGGAGAAAAGTGAGCTGCACTTAGGCGCGCTTTGATTGGCTGATTGGGAGATCAATGCACACATGTCACTTCCATGCTGATAGGTGATTGGCTGATTGAGTTGCTTCCTTTTGTCAGTGTTTTATGAGGAAATCTTTAGAGTTGCTTCCTTTTGATATATCTATATTTCGGAAATTAGGGGTCATGTGACCTCAATTTTGTCGATTTTTATAAATTCAGAGTTGCTTCCTTTTGTAATTGGACGGCAGTATTATCCTGTTCACCCTGCCAATTGCAGAATGCGAATTTATTTTCATCTTCTGCCATGGACCTGAGTTTCAACCCTTCTTTGTACATTCGATTGATTTGAATAAATAAAGATGATTTATATTGATATTTGTTGATTTGATATAGTTTTGTCCATAATCTGCTGTTGTTACCATGGTTACACGAGTACAGTTTAGCGCAAACAAATACACATTCGGCTTGCTGAGGCTTTACGGTACGGTGTTGTGCATTATTAGTTTAGCAATTGAGTTTGTTTTAATACAGCGTCAGACAAATTATATAGACCATTATGGTCTACAGGTATACATTGTGATAAGATATGAAGGGTATGAAGGGTGCGTTCCTCACGATCAAGATGGTGTTCGAAGCTAGATATGCTCTGCACATATTATAGTATGTCCCGAATAATTGTGTACTTCAGTTCGCAATATCTAAGGGGATATCACAGATCTAAGGGGATCGCTCCTATTCGGGCAAGGTCGCTCTAGATCGCTAGGCCCAGATCGGTAAATGGGCACTAGGCTTTAAGCCTAGTGCCCATTAGGCGATCTGCGCTTGCGATCTAGCCCGAGTTGCTAGCGATCTCGGAACGGTGTAAATCGCGCCAGTTCGCCGCGAGTCAGCCCAATCTCATTGCGTATGCGATCTTTTCGGTGCCCACTATGCGATCTCACGGCGACTTCCTAATGTCCCTATTTCCACGCATGCGCGCATGGTTGATAATTACAGCCAGGTATTGTTCGCTCTTGCTTGTCTTGACATCATAATGCGCTTTTTTTTTTTTTTTTGAGTTTTTTTTTATAAACCCAGTGTCCACTTTGCGATCTGCGCCTAGCGATCTTGCCCGAATAGGAGCGATCCACTGAGATATGTGGTTAAGTCGCTAGGTGGGCACTAATGGCTGCACCAGATCGCTGTAACTCGCGTCCGCAAGGGTGGTGTCGGTTGCGGTCGCAAGGTTTTGGACATGTTCAACAAATTCGTTCTCGATCGCATGTCTGGCGGGATCGCACAAATGGCAAGCCATTTGGGCAATTAATAAATGATTTGTTGTTGTTAAGCAATGGTAACTTTTGATATCAAGAAAATGACATAAATGTTATAACGTCTAGCGATGACTCGCCAACAAATTCAGAATCAAACAAGCGTGAATTCCTCGTTATTGTATTCCTTGACAATGGGTGGAAATAGGGGCAAAGCTATGACCCCAAGGACGCCAAATGGAAAAGATCGCGTGCAAAATGACCAAATCAGCGGACAAAGGTGACTCACTGCGACTGATGTTATTCCAAGGTCGCTAGCCCTATGCGATCTTGTCCGAATATGAACGATCCCCTGAGATCTGTGTTAAGTCGCAAAGTGGGCGGCAATTGCCTCACCAGATCGCACCAGATCGCCGCGAATGCGATCGAGACCGACCTGGTCGCCAGATTGTTGAACATGTCAAAACCCCGGCGACCGCTACCGACACCACCCTTGCGGACGCGAGTTACAGCGATCTGGTGCGGCCATCGGTGCCCACTTGGCGACTTAACCACAGATCTCAGGGGATCGCTCCTATTCGGGCAAGATCGCTCTAGATCGCTAGGCCCAGATCGCTAAATGGGCACTAGGCTTTAGAGGACGGGAAATGCGTCCTCGTCCGCACTAGCGAAAATACCCTAGTATTGTATCAATGAACACAGACGCATCATTGTATTTGTCTCTGTAATCCCCGGCGACCCACATCTAGGTTGAGTAGCTTTGTATTGCACAATTCTTTTGGGGGCAAGTCTGTATTGTATGCCAATACGCATATACCTGAATTGTCTATAACGTGAGAGTGAAAGTGGGTCTATACTTTGAACCCTTCTTTATACATTTGTTTACAATCAGTTTATGTTCACACAACACTGCTCATAGTTATTTGATTTGGAGTTTCAGGTTGTAAGTTGCACCATGATCCTATTACACTGTGGGCTGACACCTCAAATTCTCTCTTTCCGTGGTCCCCCAAGGCCTACCACTTGCTGTATGTTGTAAAATTTGTCTAAAAATATATGCATTTATCTGAACCCACTTGTCGGTTGCATAATTTGCAGAAGAAAATTACAATGAACTTGATGTGGTTTGCAGAAGGTTTATGTCCAATCTTGTAATTGTTCGTAACAAAATAATTTGCATTGATGTTTATTTATATTCACTTACACTAATTAATCGGGAGTCTCGCGGCCACCGCGGCCATGATGCTTGTTAATAATTTGCTCAATATTGTAATCATGTATTTTTGTAATTTTTGACATAGAATTATTGTTTTGAATATGCTCACTTTCCTGTCACTGCACGGTCACCATTCACACCTTCCCTCTCGCGCGCTCCATGTTAATATACCATTCAAATTAAATGGATCCTAATGATCTTATAGATGACCAAAATTTAGTTGAACATAATAGTGAATATTATACAATAAGTTAATTAATAAGAAGATTAATTTAGATTTTAATTGCATTAATATTCAATTCACCTTAGGACCAACTAATGATATTAGTAATCGATTTAGTTTATTTCATATGAATGCTTGGAGTTTGAATCGAAATTTCCTTTCTTTTCAAATATTAATGGAGTCTATAATAATTTTCCCTGTTCGGCCATAGCCATCACAGAAACGTGGTTACATGGAAATTCCCCCAAAATGTTTAATTTGTCTAATTATGAAATGATCCGTAAAAACCGCAAGAATGGTAAAGAAGAAGGTGTTGCCATGTACATAATTAATATATTTACATTTTAAAATTTGGACTGACATAGAAATTGAAGGTTCTGAAAGTTTATTTATAGAAGTTAGTATGAGTAAAAATAAAAATATAATAATAGGAACCATTTATAGACCACCAACTAGCGGTGTAGATATGTTTATAAATAAAATAGATTCCGTTTTAAATAAGATATCGCATGCAAATAAACACATATATTTGGTTAAAGTCCGTTATTCCGAAGGTTCGTTATTCCGAACGTTCAGTTATTCCGAAGGTTCGTTATTCCGAAGGTTCGTTATTCCGAAGGTTCGCTATTCCTAAAATGAAATCGGGTTCGTTATGCCGAAGGTTCGTTATTCCGAAGGTTCGTTAGTCCGAAAATAAAATCGGGTTCGTTATTCCGAAGGTTCGTTATTCCGAAGGTTCGTTATTCCGAAAGTTCATTGATCCGAAAATAAAATCGGGTTCGTTATTCCGAAGGTTCGTTATTCCGAAGGTTCGTTGATCCGAAAATGAAATAGGGTTCGTTAATCCGAAAATTAAATAAATACGATTTAGAAAAGAATTTTATTTCTTTTAAGCAATGTTGCGTTTAAAAAAAATGATTTTGAGCAGTGTCGACTTCGGAAAGGGGATCAATCTTACTCTAATTGCCGTGGCTGCATGGGGTGGGGGAGAAGGGGAGACGGGCAAAGAGTGGCTGCACAATTCTAGTCAAATTGTATAAGAATCATTTGTAACATTGTGTTATAAACTGAAATGAATTTCCTAAAAAATATTTCATTTTTCTTTGTAAAACAGTGCAATAAGAATGAGATATTTGAGATATATTTATATCTTTCTCAAGTAAAAAAACATGAAATAAAACCAAAATCAATTTGATGTCATAAAGTTAGATTTTGCTGCTTGATATCAGTCCAGAATATCTTAATTCTAACATTTAAATTGTCTGAATTGTATTTATTTCATCATAAATAGCAACTAAGGGCAGGGGCGGATCTAACTCGCATTCAATTGCTATTGCTTTTAACACCTTGACTACTGGAACCGGTTGGGTTGTGTGCAAAGTCTATGGATATTTCAGAATCTCGAACGGAACGGGTTAACAATTTCTTTGTTAATATTGGTCCACGTTTAGCCTCGGACTAAGACGCACGCGCTGAGTGCAATACTCACGTTGACAGAGAGATATTATTTTGATTTTTTTCAATATTTGCTAGCATTTGTAGTTCATATCATGGACGATCCACACTGAGGATGCAGCAATACTATTGCTGCATCCTGCTACAACAATTAATTTATTATGCATTTTCAGTTAAGGTGATACCTGTAAAGTGTCTAATTCCACGAAAAATACTCGGAGCTTCCTCGTTTCTCTTCTGCCGTGTTGTTAAGCTTACGGTAAGAGAAGAATACAATAGGGTTAGATTGTTTAAAATGTCCCTTTAGTATGAAGATATTTATTATTGAAAATCATTATTCAAAAGCGTTAGCTAACGCTTTTGATAAAAAAGTACAATTGCCTTAGCTGAACACGTCCGGCCAGCGCGCAGGAAAACCTTCCCGATATACTACTGTTGAACCGAGCGTGCGCAAATTCCATGAATTCCGTACCGTCTGTAGACACGGGTGCGGATATCGTCAAGATCAAACGGATGATTATTACTGCGACAAATCTACCACAGGCCATCAGTATTCGTTTTTTCACTAGGTAAACAGTGTTCGATTTCTTTCAAACTTTCACAAATCTATCAATTGTATGTTACAATGATTTTGATATAGGATTGAAATCTCAAATGTCATTTTGTGCAATATCTGACACTTTACAGGGATTACTTTAATCCTCAATTTACAAGCAAAAACGAGATCTTTTTTTACTAGCAAGTCATAGGCTCTGCATAAACCATGCACTTGCCTACGTGTTGCGGTATTGTTGTGATGTGATGACCCGGTTGGCACGTGCGCATATTCGCGCTCAGCCAATAGAGCATGGAACGCCGATGCGGAAAAAAGCAAAACCAACATGCATGAAATTTACCCTTTTTGCCAAACCTAAAGCTCCACAGACGAGAAAACTACATCACATTTGTGTTTTACTGTATATAACTTTTAAATTCACTTTAGGAACCGCCGACAAAAATTAAGTCCACGCGAACAAAACATTACATCATCTTTGTGACGTCAGATGTAGGCAATCGCAGTATCGCTTGGTCATAGACGTACGCGCTCAGTTATATTAGTTCGATTTTTGTTTCAATATTTGCAAACATTTGTTTAAGGGTTGGCTGACAAGAAAACCACCTTAAAATTTTGTTTTACTGTATCTAAGGTAGATTTTGATGAAGATTATATAATACACAGTAAAGAGTTCGTTGTGTAAATGTATTACACTTGATGATATGTTAGTTGTACGTTGTGCACATCTTACATAGCCGATAGTCGATGCATTTACATGACGCACGATAACAAGACCGTAGTATTATTTGTTTTATAAAACAGGCTCAACCACGGATTGTTTTATTTTGCTAGATTATTGAAAACAGACTCGCCACAATTAGTAAACCAGTCTATCTACTCCATAGAGTGTGAATTTATTAGGAATTTACAAAATTAATCATCACTACAGTTCATTCACTTCACTGAATTTGACTCTGCAGCTCAGCAGATCAACTGCAGTCGCCGAATATCCGAAAATGTTCCCGTTAATAGTGAAAATTATCAAAGAATTGTATCCATTTCCATTCCAAAACTTCCTAATATCAAACCACATACCATATATTTTACGAATGTGCTAAGATTTATTTATTACAGAACAGATAACTTATACAACGAAGCGATTTCCATCTGTTTGTGTTATCACTTAGCAAGTTTGTCTTCGTAGAATTATGTAAACAAGCATTGTGAGGTCCCAGCCGTGCAAACAACGGGCAACAAAAAGTGACAACAGGTGCGTGTTACGTTTTTTCTTGTTTGTTGGTTGAAATTTATACACAAACTTGACTATCCCTTTGATGTGCCGATATTGAATTGAATTGAATTGAATTTTATTTCCACTTTCATAAAAACAATAGCATACATTTGTACAAGTATACAATAATACAAAATAACATTACAATACATAAACACAGGATACAAAAGAAAAAAAGAACAGATATGAAGAGTAGAAGGATTGTCTGGAAGTTACAAAGAACTTATAAATAGACAATCCTCAGGGCAAGCGAATAAAGGCTAAACATACAACGACAAACATTAAAATTAACAATTTAATTACTAAAAATTACTAAACTTTATTAAGACAAGAAAGAGAGAGAGAAAAAAAGTTGTGTTGCATCTAAATTTGTAGCATATGATTTGAGCTTTCTTTTAAAGTTGCTTAAGGTTTTACACTGCTTAATTTCAATAGGTTGTCTATTCCATGATAACGGACCTTTGCATAAAAATATAGAGTTTGAGAAGGATTTACGTCCATATATTGCACGAATATCTGAAGCAGTTCTAGTATTGTAGTGGTGAACATCACTATTACACTGAAAGGTATTGCTAAATGATTTAGATAATAAATTATTATAAAATGAGTACATAAACACACACAACTAGAATTCATACAATAAATTAATGGGTTAAAATTTTCACATTAAAAATAGGGGTCTTGAGTGGCTTAGAAATGTCTTATGACAAATAATACGAACTGCCCTTTTCTGCAAGAGTAAAATACGATCAAGTAAATATTTATTGCAGGATCCCCATATAATATTACAATAAGACAAGTAGGGTAATATCATAGAATTATATAATAACAATAGAACATTCTGTGGTAAAGTATCTTTCAATTTAATCATGACTCCTATCATCTTAGAAGTTTTACGTAACATATCGTACACATGATTCTTCCACTTTAAATCTCTATCAATAGTAACACCTAAAAATTTAGTTGTGTCGACATGCTTTATTATATTTTCATTTATACATATTTGAATTTTATTCATATTATCCCCACCTGCATTGAATACCATAATGTGAGTTTTATCATAATTCAGTTGCAATCTGTTTGCTTTTATCCATTCATTAACTTTTTTCAATTCAACATTTAAAATCTGAGTCAAGGAGTCAGCATTTTTATCTTTATAAAAAATGTTTGTGTCATCTGCAAATAATAAAAAATTCAAATAAGGGGATACTGTATGTAAGTCATTAATATATATTTAAAATAAAAGCGGACCTAAAATCGATCCCTGTGGTACGCCACAACAGACTGATTGTTGGCAAGAATTATGCAGATTAAAAACAGTAAATTGTTTGCGATCACTCAAATAACTTTTAAATAAGGCTAGTGTAATACCACGTATACCATAATGATTCAATTTCGAAAGAAGTATATCATGACTGATGGAATCAAACGCCTTTTGAAAGTCCAGAAAAATACCAACAATAATCTCATTATTTTCAATTGCTTTTGAGACAAAATTTTTTTTTTTAAATTAAAAGAGCATGTGAAGTTGAGTGATTTGCTCTAAAGCCAAACTGTTTAGGAGATAAAATGTTATGTTTATCCAAGAAATTCAAAAGGCGAAAATAAATGCATTTTTCAAAAATGTTAGAAAATAATGGAAGTAAAGTTATTGGCCTGTAGTTTGAAAAAAATATCTTTAGGACCCTTTTTATATATAACTTTAGCCAATTTCAAGTCAGTAGGGACAATACCATGTTCAAGACACAAATTAAAATCTTGCACAGGGGTTTACATATCAAATGAATAATTTTCTTGACTACAAAAATATCAACAGAGACAAAACCAGGGGGCTTTACCATTCTTAAATGACAAAGTATATTAAATTATTTCCTTTTCAGTAATAGGTGTAAAATAAGCAGTGTGAGGATTATTTTGGTATAAAAATGAAGAAAAATGAGTGTTTGCATGAACATTACTATTTGCTATATTTTGTCCAATATCTTTAAAGTAATTATTAAAACCTTCAGCAATGTGTTGGGGGTCAGAAATAACAGAGGAATCCATTTTTTTTTTTTCTGCAAAAGCTGATTAATAATTGTCCATGTTTTATTAATATTCCCCTTAAAAGTTTGAAATTTTAATAAATATTATTAACCATAGCAGACATCTGAGCAGGGCAATTTTAAAACGATATTGCCCTCCAAGTTAAGTAGGCCAACAAAACTACTGGTGAAAACAAATCTTATTGCCCGCTCAGAAAAGTCAATGGGATTTTGTGTGTAATTTGCCGGTCAATATGATCACACAGTAAACCAATGGACAAAATCATATTGACGGCTCAGAAAAGTCAATGGGATTTTGTGTGTAATTTGCCGGTCAATAATATATCCGAGTATGAAGGCGCGCTAACAGCATATGACTGCGCAAAATCATACGCGCGTTTATTAATGATTTGCGCGTGTCTAATTATGACGTAATAATGTGTTACGTGCTAGCTAAGAGCTAAGTAATGATTCTTTACAAACTGGGTTGAAGATGTATGCATTTTGGTTAAAACTTGAAGTAACATCGTTCAATAATTAGAAGAATTGTGCAATTTGTACCCTTTAAATTAATATATTGCATGTTCGCTCGAGATGTCTGATTAGTTAATAATTACAATATTGACTGGACTTTCGGGCTACACTACAAATATTGCCCTCACTAGATCCATATTGCCCTCGTCTTCGACTCGGGCAATATGAATCTAGTTCAGGCAATATTTGCCGTGTCTCCCTCAAGGCCAGTCAATATTTTTTAAATATTGTTTTTTTGCTGCCCGAATTTCTTTTGTATACCCATTCCGAAATTTAGTATATCGTTCTTTTCTTTCATCGGTTTTATTTTTAACGTATTTCTTATATAAACAATTTTTCTTAGAACACATTTTTTTTCAACTTTTTTGTAAACCAAATTTTTTTTTTTTTAAAAGAGAAAAATATAAATTTACAGTTCAAACTATCAATAAAAGAAAAATGAATGCATTGCTTGCCAGAAACAGCTATACTAGAAAGTATGGTCAGATGATACTAAAAAAAGGCAAGGCAAGAAAGACGAAGCAAACATGTGCGACATGAATGTTTGTACTGAAAGTCATCTTTTCAGGCGGGCAAGATCGGCTTCAGAGGAGATTACAATTGTACTAGTCTTTCCTCCCGTCGCTTTCATTTGGGCGAAAATCCTTCCATCACTAGTCCAAGCACTGATGGCCTTGGGGCTTGTATAGACCTTGTGATAGAGTGCTTGGTTCTTGGCAGTAAGGTCTTCCTGGATCGATATGCCGGTACCCTTAAGCTTTCTGCGCGATTTGATGACCTCCTTCTGAACACGATAGCTGCAGAACTTCACAATCAGCGCGCGATGTTTCCCTGGTGTCACCTTCCCAACCCGGTGGCAGCGCTCGATGTCAGCAGGTGAGACGTTCAGCTGAAGCCGGTTCTTACAAACGTCAATTGAGAGCTGATCAGGATCCTCGTTTCGCTGCTCCTCCACACCGAAAATTCCCAAACAGTTGCGCCGTGAATACTGCTCGAGATCGTTGTTGCTCGTTCTCAGGGTCTCGAGCTGTCCCTGCTGTGTCTCCATCTGCTTGTGCAAGATCTCAGTTCCTTCTGTTGCTCATCCGTCTTGACTGCAAGGTCATGAATAGCACCCCGGTTCTGCTCGGTGCATTCCAGAAGTTGTTGATAGGTTGCGTCGACTATCTTTTTGACCATGGATTTGACCATCTCTTGAATTTGTTCTTGAAAAACCGGATTTAAGAACAGATCTTGCATGACTTCCGTTACTAGAGAGCCCGGTGACTGTAGAGGCTGCTGAGCCTGAGAGGTCTGATCTCGAGCTACATCATCAGGCACGTCAGATGTGACACTGACAGGTGGTTGAGCCTGCAGAGGCAGGGTTGGCAATACTTGACTCTGTGTTGCACCCTTATTTCTGGTAGTAGGCATGATGAAGTCGAAGATGAAGATAAATATGGCAAGAATGTTCAGTTAAAATATAAATAAAAGCAGAGCTTGTCGAGATTAAAAAGTCATGCAGTGCACTGGTCTGGTGCACACGAAGCGTATAGCACACGAAGCGTAGCGTAGACGGTAACCGCTATGTCACACAGTATACTACGTGGCTGGTGCTATACTAACAGCAACATGAAGGAATGGGACTGGCTCAAAAATAAATACGGCAGTTCAATTTCAAGTGTGGTCAAATAGCGTCAAATATCATACCATATGTCGATGAAATTTCACATGAGTCCAGTTTCTGGCAAGATTGGCGTTTACATGTTCTACATACTCAAGCAATTTGAATACACAGTCATAACAATCTGTGTTGTAGACAGAAGATCACATTCGCGACGCCGCACAGTGGGCCAGAACCGTTTCAAAGTGTGCCAAAATTAATTACTCATTGAAGAAGGTTATTGAAGTTCCAGTTTAAAGGAACTAAGGATTTTCAGACCCATAGAATTCGATGGGAGTATTTTCAAATCCGTGTGACGTCATCAAAATACTGTTCTCTGATTGGACAAGGCAAATATTCATTGTAACACATATACAGGTTCAGATTACACTGATTAGTGCAACTTATAAGGGGTTTCTGGACCTAAGAAACACAGTTGGAGCATTTTCAAATTTCTCTGACGTCATCAAAATACTGTTTTCTGATTGGACAAGGCAAATACTCATTGTAACACATAGACAGATTCATATTACACTGATTAGTGGAACTTATAAGGGGTTTCTGTACCTAATAAACACAATTGGAGCATTTACAAATTTCTCTGACGTCATCAAAATACTGTTTTCTGATTGGACAAGGCAAATATTCATTGTAACACATAGACAGATTCATATTACACTGATTTATGGAACTTATATGGGGTTTCTGGACCTAAGAAACACAATTGGAGCATTTACAAATTTCCCTGACGTCATTAAACTGTTTTTTGTTTCTCTCCCCCTCTCTCCCCTCACTCTTTCTCCACCTCTTTCTATCTTTTGCTATCTCTCTCCACCGCTATCTTGAATTTCGCTTTTTGTGAATTTCCTTCCATTTTTGAGCTCTCTTCTACCATTGACTACTTTCATACAATCCATATGCTTGTCCCATCATCTTAGACAAAATGTCAGAGGACTTCTTATAGATGCTACTTGTGTCAACAAAGAAAAAAGCGTACAACTGTATCTTATGTAGTTTGCCTACTAACGTGATATACGCCCTCAACGTTCGTTGGTATGAGCGCACGGCGCACTCTTTCGCAAAAAAAGGGCGATTTCGACAAAAAAAGGGCGAACATGTGGTTGGAAAACCACTTCTTACTCATAAGGTGGCAGATGGTGGCAGACAAATGTGATATCAAAGTAAAGCATACATTGTAAGGAAGGCAATCATGATATTTTTAGCGCAGCAATCGGCAGCAATGTTGACCATTTTTGTGCATGAAAAAAAACATCGATTTTCTCCCATTATTTGTTTGATTCTACTAAACATAAATTCCGACATAACTAACAGTTTAGCTTTAAAATGTATGATTACTTAGGATAACTATTATAAAACGAGCATTTCAAATTTTAAGTCGATTAAACAAGCCGTTTGGCAAATATCATGAAAAAAACGCATTATTGCATTTAACACAATGTGTTCCCTAAAATCAACATTTCTGGACTTTGTGAAGAAAAATGACCCACTTAAAATAAATATCGAGAAGAAATATTGTTCGGAGATGTTCTACAGGTTGTATTCTTTGCTAAAAACATGAAAAAAAGCAATTTCATTTCCATGACCAAGTCACTATTTTGGCGCACTTTTGCTCACACCTGGCCCACTGTGCGCCGTTCGTTGCTGTCGTTCGTGCACTGTCGTTCGTTGACGAACTTGTATGGAAATGTGATGTAACGCCACTTGAAACTAAGCTCTTCATACTGTTACCACCGTCGTAATAATCCTATCATTCATTCATTCTTCTAGAAAGGCGACAGGGAGACTGACAACCCAGAAGGGAGATTTTCAGGCAAGAGCGAGAGAGAGTCGACAGGATTCGTAAATCCGGATTCCTTTAAAAGCAAGCCGACAGAATATGGCAATCCGACAGAAAGACACCAGACAGAGGTACTTACGAAACCGGTAACTTATTAACCAAGTGATCTAAAACAAATAAAAAACATCGTTTTTTGGCATTACCGTCATGTGAGAGGTACCCATTAACTTCGCAATTGTATAGATGGCTAACATAGTATTAATATAGTTTACGTTATAGATCGGGCGAGATGCCACATTAGACACGCACAAAGTGGAACTCGATATTACTTGATTGTGGCATTGTGTTTGCTTCTATATATTAACCCATGTATTACAGAAGATGAGTTTTCACGAGTCCCATGTGTTTAAAGACGGGACCCGAGAAGGGACGACGGTTTCGAGGCAAGCCTATTTTTTTGCTTGACCATTACATATTGTCCCCTGTTTGGCAGTAGTATAATGGGACATATTGACTATTTTTGTTAGAATATTGGGGTTATGAATAGCATGTTTTCATATATCACGATGCATGCATATGAATTATGGATTATAAATATGTATTCATGATGGGGGATTATTTCACATACAGGCAAGATTTTCAATGTAATAAATCGCGTATTTTGTTTCCGTCTCGGGTTTCTTTTTCATAGCGTTAATTATTGTTATGACACTACTATCGTTACGAGTATTATGTAGCTCTACAAATGTGTATTTGCAAGTTGTGTGATAAACCCTGTTTAAAATTAAACGGTCCATAGTTTCATGTTGATTTTGAAATGTGCCCCCTAATTTGTGAGTCGCCAAGGAAAACACAACCACTATCCGAAAAGTTTCATTTTCAAGGGTAACATACACTTAGAGTCGGGATTATTTAAGCTGTAATATGGTGTTCAATTTGTCTAAATAAGTTTTGTTTTAACGTGGAGTTATAAAAGGAACTACACCGTCTAGATGGCCCAATTTTCACAATTCGACTCTCTATACGTAATTTTTCATGAAGAAAAACAAATCGGAAGACATTTCCCATGAAATCAATACATTTTGGGGTAATCAGTAAATATATATTTGTCCTGGGAACGCCCCTTATATATCGCCAAAATGTGACGTCATCTAAAGAGCGGACTAATGAACTCAATTATGTAGATGACGCGTCATCACGTAAGCCAATGAATTGTAGATCACGTGTCAATCACGCTGCCGATTCTGGACCCTAAATGTGGGTGGAGCGTAAACTGGCTGTAAATTAGATTTGACATCAGCAAGTTAGTCTTAAATCACTACTGTGTTTATTTTCATGGATATTTTTCGGCAGACCTATTTTACAAGTCATGAACTATGAAATACGTGCTAAAGAACATGGTATTCTTTACGTCCTTTAACGTGTTTTTAAAGAGATGTTGAACACTCTGAAAAAAAAACCAGAGATAATCGCTCAAGAAAGTTTTACAACCGTTTCGAAAGTGAAATAGGCTCAGTGAGCTGGAGCAGACGAACCGTTACCTGAGGCATGAATATAATGCCGTAGCAACATTCTTCTAACTACTCGAAATACTGCATAGCAGTAACCATGTAATAATATAATATACTCGATTATATAGCTCCTAATATGATTCATAATTATCTCTCAGCACTAAATAATTATTATATTTCCCCCGGTCAGACTAGGACATAATGCAAACCAGCACATATTGTGTGCATCATCTCGACTCCCTAGGGAGTATTTCTTCCAAGCGGCTCATGGGCATTTTGAAAATCCTTCCAATATAGGCTTTCACCTCCTACCGGGTCCCAATGTATATATATGGGAAGAGGGCAGCAATTGTACATACATTGTCTTGCTGAAAGAAAAAGGAAGTGGTAACGGTTCGAACTCGGAATCGCATGATCAGAAAGTGCACGCTCTACCCATTTAGCCAAACCACATACACAATTCTTTCGAACATCGTTGAATATTTCTCATGCTATGTACATATATTTAAAGATTTATAGTGGTGGTACAGGTTTGGTAAGGTTGAGGTTTCAAAGATCTGCATAATAGCTTGTTAAACTATTATTTATAACTCAACTATGCTCGAAAAGTATCGAAAATAACATGACTAAGTAACGACTTGTCATCATTAAACAAAAAGCAATCTAAGCTCAAAAGTGTAATCTCTAAAATATAATCGGTTTAAACCATCTTTAAAACAAATAGTGTGAATGTGATATTTTGTTAAAATCCTCATCAGATACTGAGATAATCAACAAGTGCTAACAAACCTCGTTGTTAAACGTTTGATTGAGGAATAAGTTGTCAGATGTGTGTTAACTGCTGGTTCAAAATTATCGATTGATTGTGGGGCCCACAAGTATTACAAAAGGTAATGTTTATGGATATTTTAGCAATTTTTGAACAGATACTGATCAAATGAAGATTATTATGTTATTAAATTACACGTTCTATTAATTTGACATTCCGTTGTCATTATCTCACACAAAAGTATTTTGTGCCGCGCCCTTTATACACAAACTTGACTATCCCTTTGATGTGCAGAAATCGTTCACGAACTTGTATGGAAATGTGATGTAACGCCACTAGGAACTAAGCTCTTCATACTGTTACCACCGTCGTAATAATCCTATCATTCATTCATTCTTCTAGAAAGGCGACAGGGAGACTGGCAACCCAGAAGGGAGATTTTCAGGCAAGAGCGAGAGAGAGTCGACAGGATTCGTAAATCCGGATTCCTTTAAAAGCACGCCGACAGAATATGGCAATCCGACAGAAAGACACCAGACAGAGGTACTTACGAAACCGGTAACTTATTAACCAAGTGATCTAAAACAAATAAAAAACATCGTTTTTGGGCATTACCGTCATGTGAGAGGTACCCATTAACTTCGCAATTGTATAGATGGCTAACATAGTATTAATATAGTTTACGTTATAGATCGGGCGAGATGCCACATTAGACACGCACAAAGTGGAACTCGATATTGCTTGATTGTGGCATTGTGTTTGCTTCTATATATTAACCCATGTATTACAGAAGATGAGTTTTCACGAGTCCCATGTGTTTAAAGACGGGACCCGAGAAGGGACGACGGTTTCGAGGCAAGCCTATTTTTTCGCTTGACCATTACATATTGTCCCCTGTTTGGCAGTAGTATAATGGGACATATTGACTCTTTTTGTTAGAATAATGGGGTTATGAATAGCATGTTTTCATATATCACGATGCATGCATATGAATTATGGATTATAAATATGGATTCATGATGGGGGGTTATTTCACATACAGGCAAGATTTTCAATGTAATAAATCGCGTATTTTGTTTCCGTCTCGGGTTTCTTTTTCATAGCGTTAATTATTGTTATGACACTACTATCGTTACGAGTATTATGTAGCTCTACAAATGTGTATTTGCAAGTTGTGTGATAAACCCTGTTTAAAATTAAACGGTCCATAGTTTCATGTTGATTTTGAAATGTGCCCCCTAATTTGTGAGTCGCCAAGGAAAACACAACCACTATCCGAAAAGTTTCATTTTCAAGGGTAACATACACTTAGAGTCGGGATTATTTAAGCTGTAGGGATAGTTGAGTTCTGGTAAGGAGAGTACAGTTTTAGTGAAACTGAATTTTAGTAACCAAAACCTGCATCATTACATTACAAACTAATAGTTATAACTAGAAAGGAACACAAAATTACAAATGACGTAGTAAAGATCATGTTATCATTCAAAAAGAGCCGTTAAAACGTAAGAGGGCGCTCTCTAAACACTCATCGGTTTCAACCATTTTGAATAAAATATTGTGCATGTGATGCTTTGTTGAAATAGTGATTAGATAGAGAAATAACCAACAACTATTTAAATACCTATGTTGTAACTTTTTTGAAAAGAGGAAGCATTTTTTTGAATTTTTAACGGCTGGTTCAAAATTCTCTAATAAACCCGGGCCCCGGGTTTATTACAAATTGTTATATTTATGGATATTTCAGCCGTTTCTGAACCGATTTTGATCAAACAAAGATGATTTTATTGTTTAAATATTATGCTCTTTCAAATTTTACACTCAGTTTTTCATTACCTCACACACCAATTAAGTAGTCTAGCGCCCTCTCTACCAAAACTCAACTTTCCCTTTAAGCTGTAATATGGTGTTCAATTTGTCTAAAAAGGTTTTGTTTTAACGTGGAGTTATAAAAGGAACTTCACCGTCTAGATGGTCCAATTTTCACAATTCGACTCTCTATACGTAATTTTTCATGGAGAAAAACAAATCGGAAGACATTTCCCATTAAATCAATACATTTTGGGGTAATCACTAAATATATATTTGTCCTGGGAACGCCCCTTATATATCGCCAAAATGTGACGTCATCTAAAGAGCGGACTAATGAACTCAATTATGTAGATGACGCGTCATCACGTAAGCCAATGAATTGTAGATCACGTGTCAATCACGCTGCCGATTCTGGACCCTAAATGTGGGTGGAGCGTAAACTGGCTGTAAATTAGATTTGACATCAGCAAGTTAGTCTTAAATCACTACTGTGTTTATTTTCATGGATATTTTTCGGCAGACCTATTTTACAAGTCATGAAATATGAACTACGTGCTAAAGAACATGGTATTCTTTACGTCCTTTAACGTGTTTTTAAAGAGAAGTTGAACACTCTGAAATAAAAACCAGATATAATCGTTCAAGAAAGTTTTACAACCGTTTCGAAAGTGAAATAGGCTCAGTGAGCTGCAGCAGACGAACCGTTACCTGATGCATGAATATAATGCCGTAGCAACATTCTTCTAACTACTCGAAATACTGCATAGCAGTAACCATGTAATAATATAATATACTCGATTATATAGCTCCTAATATGATTCATAATTATCTCTCAGCACTAAATAATTATTATATTTCCCCCGGTCAGACTAGGACATAATGCAAACCAGCACATATTGTGTGCATCATCTCGACTCCCTAGGGAGTATTTCTTCCAAGCGGCCCATGGGCATTTTGAAAATCCTTCCAATATAGGCTTTCACCTCCTACCGGGTCCCAATGTATACATATGGGAAGAGGGCAGCAATTGTACATACATTGTCTTGCTGAAAGAAAAAGGAAGTGGTAACGGTTCGAACTCGGAATCGCATGATCAGAAAGTGCACGCTCTACCCATTTAGCCAAACCACATACACCATTCTTTCGAACATCGTTGAATATTTCTCATGCTATGTACATATATTTAAAGATTTATAGTGGTGGTACAGGTTTGGTAAGGTTGAGGTTTCAAAGATCTGCATAATAGCTTGTTAAACTATTATTTATAACTCAACTATGCTCGAAAAGTATCGAAAATAACATGACTAAGTAACGACTTGTCATCATTAAACAAAAAGCAATCTAAGCTCAAAAGTGTAATCTCTAAAATATAATCGGTTTAAACCATCTTTAAAACAAATAGTGTGAATGTGATATTTTGTTAAAATCCTCATCAGATACTGAGATAATCAACAAGTGCTAACAAACCTCGTTGTTAAACGTTTGATTGAGGAATAAGTTGTCAGATGTGTGTTAACTGCTGGTTCAAAATTATCGATTGATTGTGGGGCCCACAAGTATTACAAAAGGTAATGTTTATGGATATTTTAGCAATTTTTGAACAGATACTGATCAAATGAAGATTATTATGTTATTAAATTGCACGTTCTATTAATTTGACATTCCGTTGTCATTATCTCACACAAAAGTATTTTGTGCCGCGCCCTTTATACACAAACTTGACTATCCCTTTGATGTGCAGAAATCGTTCACGAACTTGTATGGAAATGTGATGTAACGCCACTAGGAACTAAGCTCTTCATACTGTTACCACCGTCGTAATAATCCTATCATTCATTCATTCTTCTAGAAAGGCGACAGGGAGACT
The DNA here is from genome assembly GCA_037951105.1 of Echinarachnius parma. Taxonomy (NCBI): domain Eukaryota; kingdom Metazoa; phylum Echinodermata; class Echinoidea; order Clypeasteroida; family Echinarachniidae; genus Echinarachnius; species Echinarachnius parma. The sequence continues at coordinate 129,153 of JBAMJV010008900.1, read as the reverse complement.
GGCAACCCAGAATGGAGATTTTCAGTCAAGAGCGAGGGAGAGTCGACAGGATTCGTAAATCCGGATTCCTTTAAAAGCAAGCCGACAGAATATTGCAATCCGACAGAAAGACACCAGACAGAGGTACTTACGAAACCGGTAACTAATTAACCAAGTGATCTAAAACAAATAAAAAACATCGTTTTTTGGCATTACCGTCATGTGAGAGGTACCCATTAACTTCGCAATTGTATAGATGGCTAACATAGCATGCATAGTATTAATATAGTTTACGTTATAGATCGGGCGAGATGCCACATAAGACACGCACAAAGTGGAACTCGATATTGCTTGATTGTGGCATTGTGTTTGCTTCTATAATTATTAACCCATGTATTACAGAAGATGAGTTTTCACGAGTCCCATGTGTTTAAAGGGTTCCATGACATATGCTCCTCCGACATATGCTCCGCCGACATTTGCTCCGAAAAATGCGACAAATGCTCCGCGACAAATGCTCCGCGATATTTGCTCCGCCGACAAATGCTCCGCCGACAATTGCTCCGCCGACAAATGCTCCGCCGACATTTGCTCCGCCGACAAATGCTCCGCCGACATTTGCTCCGCCGACAATTACTCCGCCGACAAATGCTCCGGCGACATTTGCTCCGTCGACAAATGCTCCGCCGACATTTGCTCCACCGACAATTGCTCCGAAGCTGCGACAATTGCTCCGCGACATTTGCTCCGCCGATAATTGCTCCGCGACATTTGCTCCGCCGACATTTGCTCCGCCGCCAAATGCTCCGCAGACAAATGCCCAAATAATTAGATGATTTTTTTTTCAACAAAATATTTTTAAAATGCTTGCACTTTTTCAAACATTATCAAAATCATTTTTGGAATAGTTGTTGATGATCTCTCTATCTAATCATCATTCCAATAAAACACCACATGCATAATTTTGTATGAAAATGATTGAAACCAATGCCTTTTAAGAAAAGCGCCCTCTTGTGTTTAAATGGCTCTTTTTGAATGATAACAGGCGTTTTACTAAGTCGTTTGTAATTCTGTATACCTTTCGAGCATGGTGGAGTTATAACCATTAGTTTATCAAGTAACTGTCCAGGGTTGGTTACTAAAGATCAGCCTTAAGTAGCAAAACTGTACTACCCCTTTAAATAAAGATCACATCGTCTAGAAGACAATCTATTCTTCACATATTAACAATAAAATTGATCACATATTGCTTTTTATGGAATATGACGTCATAGTCACTAAAGGGGTGAAGTGTCCATCTTACCTCACTGTGGAGGTAAGAGGACCCCTCAATTCCTTAGATTATTGAATTTCAATTTTCTGCTACTTCCTGCCAATCCTTCCGTTTATACGAATGCAAAATGCATTGGAAGTTTGTGCTTTTCTGTTGGACAATAAGGCAGCCTTAATCGTTTACGGGGTGGGGGGGGGGGGGGGGGGGGGCGTTTAGAAGTGTCACAAATTGGGCCCTCGTTGTTCAGTGAACGATGAACAAATCTAAACAAAATTGGAACTCCGACAATTTAACAGTGGGTGAAAATAAAGTTCTTTGAATTTTGATAAAACGTGGATAAATTTTGAACTCATGCGGAACAATTTCTTGATTCATAAAGAGTCTGAGTAATACAAATGCAGTGATTATAAAGACTTTTCTTTTTTCTATTCATGATCGATCTTAACACCAGTATCATGCCCTTCGCTTGATGATTGCTTGGAACAGTATACTATTCATCACAGCATTTTCGGATACTTTGATGGTCCGTGGTTCGACTCCAGTCGAGCCCCAATGTAACATCAAAAACTAAAGCCAGTGTTGTGTGTTATTGCGCCTCCCCTTCTGCTACTAGATGCAGGCTGCAGGGTCACGCATCCTTACAACACTGGGCTTGACTGCCCCCCCCCCCCCCCCCTCCCACCCTGTATAAAGAAACGTGAAACAAACAAACCAGCCAAATAAAATATTTGAATGAATCGATGGTTACTGAATCGATTGTACTCCAATTTCACAAGAGATTCGCATAACATATAAAAGCGCACTTCATACCAAAGGTACTTGAGAATTCATTCCAGAGTTTAATCTTCAGCGGAGTAAATGTCGGTGGAACAATTATGGTTGAGGAACATATGTTGTTTTTTGGACCATTTGAAGTACTGTCATCTTCAGAGCATATATTTCTGCGGAGCAATTGTCACCGGAGCAAATGTCGTATCTCCGGAGCATATTTCGGCGGAACAATTGTCGGCTATGCAATTGTCGCATATTCGAAGCATTTTCGGCGGAGCAATTGTCGCATCTTCGGAGCATTTGTCGGCGGAGTAATTGTCAGCGGAGCAAATGTCGGCGGACCAATTGTTGGCGGAGCAAATGTCGGCGGAGCATTTGTCGCATCTTCGGAGCATTTGTCGGCGAAGCAATTGTCGGCGGAGCAAATGTCGGCGGAGCATTTGTCGGCGGAGCAAATGTCGGCGGAGCATTTGTCGGCGGAGCAAATGTCGGTGGAGCATTTGTCGGCGGAGCAAATGTCGGCGGAGCATTTGTCGGCAGAGCAATTGTCGTCGGAGCAAATGTCGGCGGAGCAAGTATCGCGGAGCATTTGTCGCGGAGCAATTGTCGCATTTTTCGGAGCAATTGTCGACGGAGCATATGTCGGCGGAGCATATGTCGTGTCACCGTTTAGAGACGGGACCCGAGAAGGGACGACGTTTTCGAGGCAAGCCTATTTTTTCGCTTGACCATTACATATTGTCCCCTGTTTGGCAGTAGTATAATGGGACATATTGACTATTTTTGTTAGAATAATGGGGTTATGAATAGCATGTTTTCATATATCACGATGCATGCATATGAATTATGGATTATAAATATGGATTCATGATGGGGGGTTATTTCACATACAGGCAAGATTTTCAATGTAATAAATCGCGTATTTTGTTTCCGTCTCGGGTTTCTTTTTCATAGCGTTAATTATTGTTATGACACTACTATCGTTACGAGTATTATGTAGCTCTACAAATGTGTATTTGCAAGTTGTGTGATAAACCCTGTTTAAAATTAAACGGTCCATAATTTCATGTTGATTTTGAAATGTGCCCCCTAATTTGTGAGTCGCCAAGGAAAACACAACCACTATCCGAAAAGTTTCATTTTCAAGGGTAACATACACTTAGAGTCGGGATTATTTAAGCTGTAATATGGTGTTCAATTTGTCTAAATAAGTTTTGTTTTAACGTGGAGTTATAAAAGGAACTACACCGTCTAGATGGCCCAATTTTCACAATTCGACCTCTCTATACGTAATTTTTCATGAAGAAAAACAAATCGGAAGATATTTCCCATGAAATCAATACATTTTGGGGTAATCAGTAAATATATATTTGTCCTGGGAACGCCCCTTATATATATCGCCAAAATGTGACGTCATCTAAAGAGCGGACTAATGAACTCAATTATGTAGATGACGCGTCATGACGTAAGCCAATGAATTGTAGATCACGTGTCAATCACGCTGCCGATTCTGGACCCTAAATGTGGGTGGAGCGTAAACTGGCTGTAAATTAGATTTGACATCAGCAAGTTAGTCTTAAATCACTACTGTGTTTACTTTCATGGATATTTTTCGGCAGACCTATTTTACAAGTCATGAACTATGAAATACGTGCTAAAGAACATGGTATTCTTTACGTCCTTTAACGTGTTTTTAAAGAGATGTTGAACACTCTGAAACAAAAACCAGAGATAATCGCTCATGAAAGTTTTACAACCGTTTCGAAAGTGAAATAGGCTCAGTGAGCTGCAGCAGACGAACCGTTACCTGATGCATGAATATAATGCCGTAGCAACATTCTTCTAATTACTCGAAATACTGCATAGCAGTAACCATGTAATAATATAATATACTTGATTATATAGCTCCTAATATGATTCATAATTATCTCTCAGCACTAAATAATTATTATATTTCCCCCCGGTCAGACTAGGACATAATGCAAACCAGCACATATTGTGTGCATCATCTCGACTCCCTAGGGAGTATTTCTTCCAAGCGGCTCATGGGCATTTTGAAAATCCTTCCAATATAGGCTTTCACCTCCTACCGGGTCCCAATGTATACATATGGGAAGAGGGCAGCAATTGTACATACATTGTCTTGCTGAAAGACAAAGGAAATGGTAACGGTTCGAACTCGGAATCGCATGATCAGAAAGTGCACGCTCTACCCATTTAGCCAAACCACATACACCATTCTTTCTAACATCGTTGAATATTTCTCATGCTATGTACATATATTTAAAGATTTATAGTGGTGGTACAGGTTTGGTAAGGTTGAGGTTTCCAAGATCTGCATAATAGCTTGTTAAACTATTATTTATAACTCAACTATGCACGAAAAGTATCGAAAATAACATGACTAAGTAACAACTTGTCATCATTGAACAAAAAGCAATCTAAACTCAAAAGTGTAATCTCTAAAATATAATCGGTTTAAACCATCTTTAAAACAAATAGTGTGAATGTGATATTTTGTTAAAATCCTCATCAGATACTGAGATAATCAACAAGTGCTAACAAACCTCGTTGTTAAACGTTTGAATGAGGAATAAATTGTCAGATGTGTGTTAACTGCTGGTTCAAAATTATCGATTGATTGTGGGGCCCACAAGTATTAGAAAAGGTAATGTTTATGGATATTTTAGCAATTTTTGAACAGATACTGATCAAATGAAGATTATTATGTTATTAAATTGCACGTTCTATTAATTTGACATTCCGTTGTCATTATCTCACACAAAAGTATTTTGTGCCGCGCCCTTTATACACAAACTTGACTATCCCTTTGATGTGCAGAAATCGTTCACGAACTTGTATGGAAATGTGATGTAACGCCACTAGGAACTAAGCTCTTCATACTGTTACCACCGTCGTAATAATCCTATCATTCATTCATTCTTCTAGAAAGGCGACAGGGAGACTGGCAACCCAGAAGGGAGATTTTCAGGCAAGAGCGAGAGAGAGTCGACAGGATTCGTAAATCCGGATTCCTTTAAAAGCAAGCCGACAGAATATGGCAATCCGACAGAAAGACACCAGACAGAGATACTTACGAAAACGGTAATTTATTAACCAACTGATCTAAAACAAATAAAAAACATCGTTTTGTTTTGGCATTACCGTCACGTGAGAGGTACCCATTAACTTCGCAATTGTAAAGATGGCTTACATAGTATTAATATAGTTTACGTTATAGATCGGGCGAGATGCCACATTAGACAAGCACAAAGTGAAACTCGATATTGCTTGATTGTGGCATTGTGTTTGCTTATGTTAACCCATGTATTACAGAAGATGAGTTTTCACGAGTCCCTTGAGACGTGTTTAAAGACGGGACCCGAGAAGGGACGACGGTTTCGAGGCAAGCCTATTTTTTTCGCTTGACCATTACATATTGTCCCCTGTTTGGCAGTAGTATAATGGGACATATTGACTATTTTTGTTTGAATAATGGGGTTATGAATAGCATGTTTTCATATATTACGATGCATGAATATGAATTATGGATTATACATATGGATTTATGATGGGGGATTATTTCGCATACAGGCAAGATTTTCAATTTAATAAATCGCGTATTTTGTTTCCGTCTCGGGTTTGTTTTTCATAGCGGTAATTATTGTTATGACACTACTATCGTAAAGAGTATTATGTAGCTCTACAAATGTGTATGTGCAAGTTGTGTGATAAACCCTGTTTAACATTAAACGTTCCATATTTTCATGTTGATTTTGAAATGTGCCCCCTAATTTGTGAGTCGCCAAGGAAAACACAACCACTATTCGAAAAGTTTCATTTTCATACACTTAGAGTCGGGATTATTTAAGCTGTAATATGGTGTTCAATTTGTCTAAAAAGGTTTTGTTTTAACGTGGAGTTATAAAAGGAACTTCACCGTCTAGATGGTCCAATTTTCACAATTCGACTCTCTATATTTTCATGAAGAAAAACAAATCGGAAGACATTTCCCATGAAATCAATACATTTTGGGGTAATCAGTAAATATATATTTGTCCTGGGAACGCCCCTTATATATCGCCAAAATGTGACGTCATCTAAAGAGCGGACTAATGAACTCAATTATGTAGATGACGTGTCATGACGTAAGCCAATGAATTGTAGATCACGTGTCAATCACGCTGCCGATTCTGGACCCTAAATGTGGGTTGGAGCGTAAACTGGCTGTAAATTAGATTTGGCATCAGCAAGTTAGTCTTAAATCACTACTGTGTTTATTTTAATGGATATTTTTCGGCAGACCTATTTTACAATATGAAAATAAATTGCATTTGATGTTTTGTTAAAATAATGATTAGATACTGAGCTAATTAACAAGTGTTACAAAAACGTCGTTGTAAAGGTTTGAAAGAAGAAGAATGTTTACATTTGTGTTAACTGCTGGTTCAAAATTATCAAATGATTGTGGGGACACAGGTATTAACAAAAGGTTAGCAATTTGTTAAACGATACTGATCAAATAAAGTATATTATGTTATTAAATTGCCCGCTTTTTTCAATTTGACATTCCGTTGTCACTATCTCACAAAAAATTATGTTGTGGAGCTGCGCCCTCTTACACATAAACTTGACTATCCCATTGATGTGTAGAAATCGTTCACTGTACCCACTGGCGTACTGGTGGGGGGTCATGGGGGGCGCTTGACCCCCCAAATAAATTCAAATCATGGCTTTTATCTAATTCGATAAAAGTGATTGAAAGAAAAGAAAAAGACAAGAAAACTCAGATCTTACTTCATGTCAAGTCAAATTTCCTCCCAAGTATGCACCAGATTGCATAATTTCAATTAAAACATTGCAAAAGCACCTTTACCGTTCACCCACCTACCATCACACCCTCCCATCACCCTTCCCCCTCTCGGTTATCGTTTCGCTCCCTCGGGAATCGGTCTTGTATACGTCTGGAATACAATGTTCATGTTTTGTCATAAAATAATGCTTTTGATGCACTGTTTGAACGGATATGTCACTTTGCGAATATTATTTTGGGGGTGCATTTTTGTTTTTCTTCACGAATCAATCATAACCTCTTCTGGTTAAGAATCATGACGATGATGACGCACTAACGCACCCCGGGGGCAGGGAGGGGGGATGGCCCTGGGAAGCGGGGGTGCGGGGGATGCTGCAGCACCCCCGGAAATGTTTCAGGGGGTGCGCAGCACCCCCTGCAATTTTTTTTTGTATGTTTATAATGTATATCATTATGCTTCGTTTACGAAATTGTCACACAGCCAACAGCCACAAATGACGCTCTTTCTGGTTTGTCAGAACAATTTGAAGTAAAGGGCACCCCAAAATAATAGAGATCCATCAAAGGGTAAGATAATGTTGAGAACCTTTTGCCCCCATCTTGAAAATGATCCTTCTACATCAAGCGCATCATTTACAGATCCACCTAACCATACAAAAATATGCCAGAAACAACAGTTCCACTAGGAGATACACATGGGATCAACAGCGTGTGTTTTAGTGTGTCCACGGGCGTATGATCTCGGGGGATAGGGGATACCCGGGGGGGGGGGGGTACTCACGTATAATGGGTATACGGGGATGTGCCGCTGGGAAGGGTGACTTTTTCAAGAAAGATCCTTAGATATGGGTCCCATTTTAATAAAAAAAACCTTAGACATTGGTGCCTTTTTTCATTTATTCCTTTTCCATCTTTTCTCCCTCATTTTCTCCGGGATTTTGGGATTTGCCGATGTGAAATTGCTAAAATGTTCAAGCTCGCTCCGCTCGCTAGCATACATAGTATTTCACAACCTGTTTATATATAACCCTTCATAACACCATTATCATAAGCAATAAAACGAATATACCCATACAATTATATTGAAACAAATGGCAATTTTCCGCTGTGAAATGGCTAAATTTTTCAGGCTCGCTCCGCTCGCTCACATACATAATATTTCACAACCTCGGGTGTTTATAATTGCCAAAGTTCCCTGGTGTAGGAGGGGGGACACCCCCTCCCAAACCAGTGGCGGATCCACGGGGGGGGGGGGGGGGGGGGGTTAGGTGGTTTTAAACCCCCCCCCCCCCCCCCTTGGGCTGCCAAGTGAAAATGTATCAGTGGAAAAGTGAACAAAAAGTGACAAAAAATCACTTACGGGGGTTCAAAATAGCAAAAAAAAAGGTGTTAAAAAGGTGAAACAAATCACTTATATACGGGGTTTAAAATAGCCAAAAAAAGTCGCCGCTTCGCGGCTCGTGGACGAAAGTGAAAAAAAGGTGCAAAAATCGCTTACGGGGGTTCAAAATAGCAAAAAGAATTCGCCGCTTCGCGGCTCGTGGACGAAAGTAAAACAAAGGTGAAAAAAAATTCGCTTACGGGGGTTCAAAATAGCAAAAAAAGTCGCCGCTTCGCGGCTCGTGCACGAAAGTGAACAAAAAGGCGAAGGGGGTTCAAAATAGCAAAAAAAATCATGGCTCATGGACGATGCTCTGCATCGTCATTGGGTCAAACCCCCTCCCCTTAGCAAAAAGCTAGATCCGCCCCTGCAAACCCTCCCCCCGCTAGGTGGCTTCGCGCCCTCAAAGTATAAACTTTCGCCCTCCCCTAAGAAAATACCCTGTAGCCGCCCCTGTAGTATGGTACAGTTTATGTAGAATTTTATCAAAAACTGCAAAATGATTGGCCATTGTTTTATATTACAGCTAAAAATGAAATATTTAAATTCGAAATCCTATGGGTTCGGAAGTCTCAGCCGCACACGCCGTCCGACAATTATCTGATTACCCCCCCCCCCCCCCCCCCCGGGGGGGGTATATCCCCCACTTTTTGATGCGGGGTGGTCTGTACAAGACAAACAATCCCCACTTTTTTTTAGAAGTTAAATCTTCTAAAAATCTTACAAAATGCATAATAATAATATATAACTGCAACAATTATGACCATACTTATACAATGATATTTTAAACACCAATTTCAAAAATGTCTCCACGTGGGAGGGGGCACACCCCCTCCCCCAAGTATCTGTAGACATGCACGGACGACAGGCGGACGATGTAAGTGTATTTCTGGTGTGTGTCTGTGTGTGTAAGTTCGATTGTGTTTGTATACTATATAGCGGTCTTATTATGAGGGGAGATGGTAATTTCCTTCCAAGGTATGCACCAGATTGCATTATTTCGAGTCCAAATTTGCAAAAGTTCCCTAGCGTGGGAGGGGGGACACCCCCTTCCCCCCCCCCCCCCCCTGCGGTGCTCCGCTCCCTCGCAGTTGTGCCACGCCCCCAATCCGTTTACCGTATACGTACCACTTTAAAATTCCTTCCGACGGGCCTGTATATATATCTCAGCACCCCCGGTGAAAAAAATCGTTCCCAGGGCCCTGGTACTCACGTATATTGGGTATACGGGGATGTGCCGCTGGGAAGGGTGACTTTTACAAGAAAGATCCTTAGACCTGGGTCCCATTTTTATTTTTAAAATCCTTAGACATGGGTCCCTTTTTTCATTTATTCCTTTCCCCTCTTTTCTCCCTCATTGTTCCGGGATTTTGGGATTTGCCGATGTGAAATTGCCTAAAATGTTCAAGCTCGCTCCGCTTGCTCGCATACATGATATTTCACAACCTCGGGTGTTATATAACGCCATATCATAAGTAATAAAAACGAATATACCTACACTCTAAAAACACCCGGGTCAGACTGACCCGGAAAAGAGTCCGTTGGGGCCACACTCCATTCCGGGTCAAAAAATTACTCGGAATGGGGTCAGATGTGACCCCATTCCGGGTCTTCGTGACCCTATTCCGAGTCATTTTTTTTGACCCTGAACGGAGTTCAGTTTAGTTCAGTTTATTTTTTCACTTCAACAGAGATATTACAATAATTACAAAATAGCAAATTTACAGAAAATAATAACATTAATTGAACAACAATAAATAAACAATATCGAAATTCAAAGAGTATTACATTTCATTGAACAAATATATATATATATATATATATATATATACCCCATCGGTCAAAAAGCCCGAGCACACCCTTTGGTATAAACATCTTGTTTAATGCCTGACATCAAGTGTAATCAAACTTTTGGCCAGTACAAGTATATTTAGACTAATTATCTGGACATAAAATACTACAAAAATAAAATGTAACAAAAAATAACTAACAACGGGTGCACTCAAACTTCCCACCGGCAGGGCACATTATATATTTACAGATTATTAATTTGTTTATCAATAATGTCTGAAGAAGTGGAGGGATCCACTGAAAAGCGTATTGCTTGTAAAATGTGAATCCCTCAGACAAAAATAGACGTATACAAATAATTGTTTAAACAAGACAAAACAAAAACAGCAAACGAATCAAAATATCAATCTATTTTTTTTTTGACAAAAAACAAAAATTGCAAATGAAAGAAAAACAAAAATGTGTTTCTTCTTTGATTTGAAATGATACAAAAAGCAACAAATATAAAAATTGACATACTATACAAAAATGTATATAGCATATATAAACAAAATAAATGACAATAACAAAGACTATGAAGCGTCAGAGCAAAGTTATAAATATATTTAGATTGTAGCAAAAAAGTCTGAAATGGTGATTTGAAGTTGAACAAAAAAGTTTAAAATCAGTTTAAGATCGGAGCTCTCACAGACTTGAAAAAAAAAAAAACTAACGAAAACATACAATATAGAAAATGTATGACAGACAAATACAATACTGAACAAAGACAAGACAAAAAATGCTGCATGGAAGGAGAAAGTAGAAAAGAAGAGGGAGAAAGGAAGTATGGATCGTGCTCAACATATCAATTGTTGTGGGGAAAAGGGAGGAATAGAAACGATGACATATTTTAAGAGGTAAAGGGCAAAGGTTGAATAATTGAGAGGTGGGGGATGATATATTTATAGCGAGTCAATCGGACTTGTAAGACTGTAATAAAAATAACTTTAATTTTTTTTTAAATGAATTGAGGGAAGGGGACTCTTTAATGTGATCACTAAGATTATTCCAAAATTTGGGGCCTTCATAAAAGAATGTATATTGAGCTGAAAGAGTTCTTAAACGGGGTAAATGAAATTCTTCTGAATGTCTTGTCGGGTAATTATGAAACGTACGATTTTTTACAAACATGTCATTAAACGCGGAAGGTAAAAGGTTTTTATTAAAATTGTACATAAATTGTCCCAATTGTAGGGAATATAAATCATGAATCTTTAACAACTCATTTTCCAAAAATAAATAATCAGTGTGGTAATGTGGAGATAAATTAAAAATAATGCGTAAGACCTTCTTTTGCAATAAAAATAATTTATCTAAATAACTATGATAAGTGTTGCCCCAAGCCAGCAAGCCATAATTTAAATATGGTAGTATTAAAGAAGAGTAAAGCATTAATAATGATTTTAATGGAAGATGTGTTTTAAGTCTATTTATTATACCAATATTACGAGATATTATATTACAAATGTTGTCAATATGATGTTTCCAAGTTAATTTATTATCAACAATTACTCCTAAAAATTTAATGAAAGGAACACAGTCTAATGAATAATCTTCTAAAGAAATAATTAACAGGCAATAAATCAATTGATTTACTAAATAACATATATTTTGTGGCCCCAACAGACTCTTTTCCGGGTCAATTCTGACCAGGGTGTTTTTAGAGTGTATACAATATTGAAACAAACGACAATTTTCCGATGTGAAATTGCTAAAATTTTCAAGCTCGCTCCGCTCGCTCGCATACATGATATTTCACAACCTCGGGTGTTATATAACGCCATATCATAAGTAATAAAACGAATATACCTATACAATATTGAAACAAACGACAATTTTCCGATTTGAAATTGCTAACATTTTCAAGCTCGCTCCGCTCGCTCGCATACATGATATTTCACAACCTCGGGTGTTATATAACGCCATATCATAAGTAATAAAACGAATATACCCACACAATATTGAAACAAATGACAATTTTCCGCTGTGAAATTGCTAAAATTTTCAAGCTCGCTCCGCTCGCTCGCATACATGATATTTCACAACCTCGGGTGTTTATATGTCACCCTTCATAACGCCATATTGTAAAAACGAAGATACCTATACAATAATATTGGAACAAAAAATGTTCCGATGTGAAATTGCTAAAAATGTCAAGCTCGCTCCGCTCGCTCGCATAAATGATATTTCACAACCTCGAGTGTTTATATATTACCCTTCATAACGCCATATCATAAGTAATAAAAAACGAATATACCCATACAATAATATTGAAACAAATGGCAATTTTCTCGCTGTGAAATTGCTAACATTTTTAAGCTCGCTTCGCTCGCTCGCTCCGCTCGCTCGCATTATTAATATTTATGCAAATTACCGCATCATAATTGAAGACTATTCACTGTTTTCAATCATTTGAAAAATTGAGAATTTCACCTCCGATATGCACCAGATAGCTCCATTCTAGTGTAAAAATTGCCCTCCCCCCACTCGGTCGCTTCGCACCCTCAATTTTTTACACTTTCGCCCTCCCTAGGAAAATACCCTGGCGCCGCCCCTGTAGTATGGTACAGTTCACTAATAATACAAAAAATGTATCCACAAAATGCAAAATGATTGGCCATTGTATTATATTACAGCTAAAAAATGTAATATTTAAAGTTCGAAATCCTCAGACATGGGTCCATTTTTCACAAAAAATCCTTAGACATTGGTTCATTTTTCAAAAAAAATCCATACACATGAGTACCTATTTACAGCAAAAGGACCCTTGGATGTGGGTAAGGGTTGGGATGTCTCAGCCGCACAACTCCGTCCGACTATAATCTGAGTACCCCCCCCCCCCCCCCCCCCCCCGGACAACGCACATTATACTAAATGTCGTCAAGTCAGAATTTCCTTTCCAGGTACATGTATGGACCAGATTGCACAGTTTCAAGTCCAAAAATGCAAAAGCTCCCTACCGTGAGAGGGGGGACACCCCCTCCCACCCCCACCCCCCGCTCAGTCGCTTCGCTCCTTCGCAGTGGCGGATCTACGGGGGGGGGGGGGGTTAGGGGGTTTAAGCCCCTCCCCTTGGGCTGCCAAGTTAAATTTGTGATGTGGAAAACATCACTTACGGGGGGTCAAAATAGCAACAACAAAAATCGCCGCTTTGCGGCTCGTGGACGATGCTCCGCATCGTCATTTGTTCAAACCCCCCTTAGCAAAAAGACATCACTTACGGGGGTTCAAAATAGCAAAAAAAAATCGCCGCTTCGCGCCTCGTGGACGATGCTCCGCATCGTCATTGGGTCAACCCCCCCTCCCCCCCTTAGCAAAAAAAAAGCTAGATCCGCCCCTGCTTCGGGCTTGGTCGCTTCGCTCCCTCGCAATATCCGGTGGTGATACGGATTTGGTTCTGCCCCCCCAAAAGTTTTTGCTCATTACGCCACTGACTGTACCTATGGAAATGTGATTTAACGCCACTAGGAACTAAGGTCTTCATACTGTTACCACCGTTGTAATAATCGTATCATTCATTCATTCTTCTAGAAAGGCGACAGGGAGACTGGCAACCCAGAAGGGAGATTTTCAGGCAAGAGCGAGAGAGAGTCGACAGGATTCGTAAATCCGGATTCCTTTAAAAGGAAGCCGACAGAATATGGCAAGCCGACAGAAAGACACCAGGCAGAGGTATTTGCGAAAACGGTAACTTATTAATCGACCGATCTAAAACTAATTAGAAACATCGTGTTTGTTTTTTTGTCATAACCGTCATGAGATAAGTACCCATTAAATTCGCAATTGCATAGGTGGCTTACAAAGTATTATAATATATTACGTTATAGATCGGGGAGATGCCACATTAGACACACACTAAGTGGAACTCGATATTGCTTGATTGTGGCAATGTGTTCGCTTTTTTAACCCATGTATTTCCTGAGCTGAGTGTCCACGAGTCCTTAGTTGTCACGGTTTCGAGGCAAGCCTATTTATTACACATATCAGACATCTGTGCTGTGATTTTACACAATTATATTCCCCTCGTTTCAAATGCCAGCAGGTGAAAGAGGGGAATATTTCCCATATTCCCCTCTTTCACAAAAGCCTTTGGGAATGTACTTGTAAAAAAAACATGGGTATATGCCATCCGGGCACTTGGATATTAAATCCAGCGCGGAAGTGCGCAAATTCATTCGCGCGTGTATTAAAGACGTATGAACAGATGATATAAGTAGTATATAAAATAACTAGAAGAGAATCTACGCATTGCGCGCTAATTTTCTAATAGCCTTAACACGCAGCAAACATGGCCGGTTAGGAAAACTTCATGGACTGGCTAACATGGAATGCTGGGTATTTTGTAGTCTATGATCTAAGACCGTTGATCGCATGCTAAAAATAATCCCACCACCCATAATAGATAGCCGCCAACGAGAGAGATCTACACAACAGTAGTGATGGCTGCCAGCCGAGGCCTCGTGAGCAGTGATCACTGATGTTTCGCAGACCTCTCTCGTTGGTCGCGCTATGTTCAGCATGCGATCGAGGGTTTCGATCCTAGACTAAACGTATCCCATAATTACTTGTTAGCAAGTCCATAAAGGTTTCCAAGATTAGCGCGCAGTATGACCACCTGGAACAGATAAATGGCTTTGCGCGTGTCTAATTTTGACGTATGAATACATTTACGCACCTCTGCTATAGTACGCGAAAATCGCCCTTAATGGTTTGAAAATGTTTAATCAGTAATTTAAGATTCAATACATTGGTCTAATACGAGTAGACAAAGTTTACATTTTTCTAATTTCCGTTACTGCTGAAGATGTCTGACTAGGGTAATACTAACTATATTGACTGGCTCTTTCGGGGTATACGACATAATATATTGCATTCACAAGGATCCATATTGCCCTCGTCTTCGACTCGGGCCATATGAATCAAGTTCAGGCAATATATGTCGTATCCCCCACAAGGCCAGTCAAATATTATATGATTGTCCCCTGTTTGGCAGTAGTATAATTATATAATATTGACTGGCCTTGAGTGGTATATCTGAAATATTGCATTCCCTAGGATCATATTGTACGAGTCGAAGACGAGTGCAATATGATCCTAGCGAAAGCAATATTTCCGATATATCACGAAAGAACAAGCCAGTCAATATTACTATGAATTATACATAATATCCAGAGCAAAACATACATAAACAGAAACATACATCTTACTCCGTCTTGTTTAGTGAAGAAGACCAATGGATTGAATCTGATATTACTGATTAAACATTTTACGCAGAGGTGCGTAAACGTATTCTCACTAATGTATGTCTTACCACATTATAGTGCGACGAAATTATTGACTTTATTGTGATTCTGTTAAGAGACAATCCTAGCTAAAATATGTACTAATTTTGGGATGAAATTGTTTGCGCTAAAGCGAAAGAATCCTGTAAAACATTGAGGTAATTTACTGTTTACCGCTTCGAATACAAACATTGTGGTTTTTAATCGTAGGTTATTAGACAAATTAAAACTGTATAACTGTTTAAAAAAGAGGTTGTGAACAGGTCTTCAATAATACAGTACACTAAAGTGTGTGTGGCAAAATATTATAAACATAATAGAGTGGCCCCAAAAACGGGACGGTGCATCACCCAAAATAAAGTAACACATACATTATGTCCATCGGATATAATGTATTTTCATATGAACAAGTATACAAATTTCGTGGTGTAGATTGATTTAGGGCGCTGTGAATGACATCATGTCAGGTTTCCTTTTTAGTTTATTTTTACCAAATCAGTGCTTGATATAGCGTTCAACAATGTGCGCCATTGTAAGTGTGCACTCAGCTGTGTGCCGAGAGAATGGGCATAGTTGCTCGATGTTATAACGGGCAGGAAGTAAGATTCATCAGACAGTGACTTTGTACAAAATGACAAAAATGGGAAAATGGTGCAGGTTTTGGTTACTAAAACTTAGTTCAACCAAAACTGTACTCTCTTTACCAGATACAACTATCCCTTAAAAACAATGTAAAAACATGCCCAACTTGAATTAAAATGAACACATTACTGCAATAATACTATGCATATTGTGTTTAATCATTTTGTAAGTAGTAGCACCAGATCCAAAAATACATAATAGGTAACGAATTAGCAAAGCAGCCCGACAAAGAATCAAGAACTAATATCATTAATGAATTCTAATGATCCCTATATCTTACACGCATGTCCGAACCATTCAAATGAACCTAACATTAATTTGATTCGTTATAATTAAAAGTATTATTGTTTTAACTAAGTATTAATATAGGTTTTCCAGCTCAATTTCACGATAGTGTCAATCGGATTGATAATAGGTGCAAACGAATTCGCGCGATTTGCGATCGCCATACCAAAGCAGCATTCGAATTCGTAAAATAATAGTCTTTCAAAATCACGTAGGAGCAAGTGAATTTGCGCAAAGTGCATAACTTTTCATCATTTTGGTCATTCGAATTCGCGAAAGGGCAGTTGACAGTTGGCTGCAGATTCGCGAATGCCTATAAATGAACGTCTGTGTCTATTCAGGAAAGCGTGTGCGTATGCATGAATTCGCATGCACTTATTCGGAATTTGGAAGACCGATACCGAAATGAATACCTAAATGAATTCTATTGAAAAAAGTGCAAAATTGAGCGGGAAAACCTATAGTGTTCTTAATAAATAAGTAATACAAGTATTAGTACAAATGGTAGTAGTAGTAGTAAAAGTATCATTAGTATAATTAGTAGTAGCATTATTGCCATTTGTATTATCATTTTATTTAGGCCTCCAGAATAATTCAGATTGGTGGCGGATATGAAGTTGTAATTGCTTTGAATCCAAAAGAAGGAGACTATCAGATGATGAGAGAACAAGGTAATTGTCAGGATTCGTTGATGTTTTTCAATTTCCAGGCGTACACATTAAATATAAAATATCTTGTCGTAAAATGTCAAAATCAATTTATTGTCTGAAAAAATCATGGTCTCAAGATCAAGGACATTGTAACAATTATTCTCTTTTAACTAGATTATAGTTATGGTCAGTTTTATTATAAGTTTGAATTAATTATTTACAAAAAGCTGCATCATTCAATCGGTGATTTCTCGCATATATCCCTAAATTGATTTCCATCCTTTGGGTTTAGAATAGGTTTAGAATAGCTTCTGACCACTTGAGCAATGAATAATTAAAGGGTTTCAGTGATGATCGTCGTCATAGGGTTTTCTATAGCTCAGACGGTAAGAAGCTATTCTAAACCTGACATAAACCCAAAGGATGGAAATCAATTTAGGGATATATGCGAGAAATCACCCATAGAATGATCTCGGGTCCGAATCCCGTTAGAATCTTATTTCTCTTTGCTCGTGGGTGTAAACCATTCCAAAGTTAAACTTGTGCATCAAATTCTTACCGATCCACTCATGCCTGTGCCTCATTTCAGTGCTGTAGTCGAGTCCGGACTCGGACTCGCTTTTGATGGTCTCGTGACTCGGACTCGGAGCCGAGTCCCTATGTAAAACATACTCTCTTAATGCGAAAGAGTGGATTCTCCGCTCTAGCTGTCGAGTGACATGCGTTTCAACTCTGAAAAGAGTTGAAATCGACTCTGAAAAGAGTTGAAATCGACGCCGCCGCGTGTTGAATAGGCGTTCGCGATAGTATAGTATGAGTTACCGTTTCAACTCCGAGAGCGAGTTGAACAAAAATCGAGACACAGCCACTAAGGCAGCCAATCAGTGATCATCTTTGAGTCACGTCACGCGCGCGATAAGGACAATTTAATTCGATGCGGGAATTGTTTGCACCGCTGTACTATACTAGCTCGCTCTTCGTCATCATTTTGGACGTCGGAGATCGAAGATTTAGGAGATCGAAATCACATTCAGACGGTTCTATAATAAAGGAGAACTCAGTGAGGACTTCCGCAAAACACTTGAAGGTGAGTTTTTATCATGATTTAAGTTTATACTTAGACAAATCAATCTTTCACTTTCGGCTTTCATTTATACGCCAATTTGCAATCACAACGCAAACGTTACGGCGCGCACCAATGTAAGTGCGCGCGTGTGTGTGTGTGTGTGTGTGTGTGTTTGTACACGGGTGTGACTTGTCAAAAATGATGGTCAAGCGATTAAATAGTTGAAACATAATTTCCCTTGCAACATGTTCAGGTAATTAGTATACAGAAATATTCTCTAAGTTCTAAAGATTATAGATGAACAGAATAATCGGGTGAAAACTGACTCATCTTGCAAATTATCCTCAATATCTTACTGGTGGTTCAGGGTGGTTTCTTACTTTCTTTCAATATTATAGACAGTGATACTCTAGCCTAGTGCGCGTAGTGGAAATACCAAACCGGCTCGTTTTATTGCTGAATATATCCAAATAGTCTAAAGACTTCATCACTTATTCACATATCAACTTCACTATATAATTTAATATTTCCTTGGCTTTCATACCAGCCATATTTCCAAGCACATAACCCATTCCTTGAGTTATAATTTAATCAAAATCCACAACTAGCAAACACAATTACCACTAAACGCGCGCGCGCCGATCACTCACAGACAGTCACACTCACAGAGTCCGTTTCAAGTAAATTCATGCACAAATTCCTTACAAATTCCCTTATTTGTAGCTCATCTATACATAATACATCAATTCATATATCAAGCCTTCTTAACAATTCAATTATCTATCATATAAGCTATAATTTATCTCATACTTTCCATTTAAATAACAGAAAACTACAAATAAAGGTTGTTCCTAATCAATTACTGGCTCCGGAAGATGCTCATGAATATGCAAATGAGCTTTATGCGTAATTTGCATAGCATGTGTTTTGGAGTCGCTATAAGTGGAACTACGGTAATAAACATGCTAAGTTCTAACCTTTGAAAGCAAAGTATCGCTTCTGAACTATTCACATACTTTGTAACAAATATCAATCTTAACTATCCGGTATATAACATTGTCATATCATTTGACAATAAAGAGGAATTTAATAAACAATTTCAGAAAGCTTTGTAACAAACGTTTAATTTATACCCGTATGCCTACGCAAATATCTGTGTTGTGCGTCGTACAATTAACGCAGCGCTATGTCAACTGCACTGTCGTTCTAAATGCAATACATCAACAACAACAATACGACACTCATTATTCAACTCATCATCATGATCATCACAAGAATCATATCGAATCAGTAACACTGTCAAGTAGTCAACACTAATCTATAACTTTACCTGGTTTGTGAATTAATCCATTCTTGTTAATCTTCCGTTTCGAGCCAAAGTTTAAGTTCAAATGTAAGTGTTGCAAGTCTTAATTACAGATATAATTATATACGCGCCGTGGCGCATATATATAATTATTAATTAAATACCTTGGGTACTGTATTACATTTCTTAAATGTGTATTTCTAAGGTAAATGTTCCTCTCAAATATGTTTAGGCCTTTAGGCCCTATGTAGGTAAACTGTCCCTTTTGGAGGTCTGCATTTGTTTTGATCTGTCAGCAGTGACGTAGCGTGGTCGGACTGATTGGGGGGGGGGGGGGGGGGGGGGGGGGGGGGGGGGGGGGGGGGGGGGGGGGGGGGGGGGGCACACCTTATGTATTTCTTTGTTTTTTTCAAAAAATGTCCCCTTATGTTTTCTATTGTTTGTTCAGAATTATCGGGGGGGGGGGGGCACGTGCCCCCCCCCCCCCGTGCCCCCCTGTAGCTACGCCACTGTCTGTCAGTCACCATACATTTTTAATGGTTGTACAAATGATTTTTTTTTGTTCTCATATTTTCATTTGATTGCAGATTTGATTGTTGAATTATCACCCACCGACACACACTGCATCCCAGATGAACGACAGTTGGGATCAAAGGGATACCCGATGACACACCCAGCTGCAACATAAACGTAAGCAGTGTGCCAGCCTACAATAGAATGAAGAAAGGCAACCGCGCAGATAAACTAGACATGCACGAAGACGAGCGATACAAGTGCGAAGCCGACAGAGACAACCGTCAAGACGAGCAAAACGACCTCGAAGATGAACAAAGGCGAGCTAAGCAGCCGCAAAGACCAGCGAGACAAGTGCCAAGATAACAGAGACGACCAGCAAGACGACCACGAAGACAAGCGAAGATGAGTAAGACGACCACGAAGACGAGTGAAACAGTCGCAAAGATGAGCGACACAAGTGCCTAGATGACAGAGACGACCAGCAAGACGATCGAGATGACCACGAAGACGAGCAAAGACAAGCACGAAGACGAACAGGCAGCCGCAAAGACGAGCGAGACAACCGCAAAGAAAACGAGTGACTCGAAGACCAGCGAAGCAACCGTGAATGCGGCTTCGACAGTAACCTTGACGAAACCAACTTCAGTGAACCGAACACCAGCTTTCAGAGTCCGTGCAGAGCTGACACTTATTGCTAGCCCAACGATCATGGCGTTCGCGACACAGGCCACAACCCGGAGGATATGCGATTGTGATATGGAATGTGAACGTTGAACTGCATGGTTTGGTTGAATTTTTGTATAAAATATAAACTTGAAATTACTTTTCAAAAGGAAGAAGTTTTGTCACCTTCCTTGCTCATGAATCCATATATTTTAAATACATAGGCCTACAAGAACATGCCTGTAGTAGTCACCAACCTTCTACAATGGCCACTTTTCTAGTTTTCAGTAGGTGGTCACTATACACATGTTTGACTGTGTACTACTGTAGCTCAAGACATTGCTGCCCCCGAAGCCAGAATCAATCCAATTTTGATACAGATCTGCCTATGCCTATGTGAGGGGCCAGATTAAATCCAGGAAACATGAACATGTCCCTATTTAAAGGCTTTAACTATGATATTAAAATGTCCTGAATATAGATCAATTATCTGCCAACTGTTTCTTACCTTTTGCAAGGTGGTGTGATAATTTGTTAGGTATAATGCATGAAGAACAATTTTTTTTTTTTTAAATCGAATTAACTTCCAATGTGAAGAAAAAAAGACTTCTTAAGATTGGGATGAACATTGCTTGGGCTAAAACGTGATGTTTAGGACTTGGGCCCACTGTTTTATGAAAGGCTGCATGATTATGTTGTTGTATATAAGTATTATTGTAATTGTTTTAATGGTAACTTACAAGTTTTAATTTTTCGTTTGCTTCTCCAAAATTGTATACTATCCTGTTAAATTATTGCCCAACGGTTGGTCCCCAACATGTATTCCTATTGGATGTATTTATGAATTTTAGACCTGTTTCTGAACAGATTATTATGAAACAAAGTCCGCACTGTCTCTAACATTGTGTGCCATTTCACATAGTTGTTCATTATCTCACATATTGATAAAAGGGCCCTGTAAAGTAAACCAAAACTAAATTATTCCTTTAAATGTATTGTGATAATGTTACAATTTATATACAACTGTTCTTGAAACTTGTGATGAACATTGTATTACTGGTGACTGATTATATTACTGAAATGGCAAGCAGCCCTTTAATTGTCCTAATTCCTTAGCAGAACTAGAGGGTTGACTGTGAAAGGAAACAAAATAATATCTCTGCATGTGCAAAACGGTTTAACTGGCCACCAGTAGTCTTTGTCTTTTTAGACTAACCAATATTGAAATCATCTTGTTCTGAAACATGATATTACTAAGGTAATTAGATTTCCCAAGTTGTGTTGTATTGCAAATATCTCTTCACACATTGCTGTTTTGCATGAACTTGTAGATTGTTTGATGCTTGTGTGTTTATATATATATATGTACAATGTGTATTTTAATGTTTATATTTCAAATTGAATTAAAAGGAAATTAAAATTTCTTTAATCAGGAAAGTTAATATGTCTTAGAAAGTTTAGAATTGAAGTAGAAGAGTGAATACAGTGTAACCTCGTTACAAAGAGCTCTGATAAAACAAACCATTTATAACAAAGTCATTTTGCTTGTCCCAGCCGTTGTTTTAAAAAAAATGTTTTAACCCTTTGTTTTATAACAAGGTGATTGTCTTAATCGCAAGGATCTTTTTGTAAAGAGGTTTCACTGTAGCATAATGTTGTTGTGTACCCCATACAAACAATGTATGCCCAATGGGCAGTGGTTCACCTTTTGTTTTCACTAAAACATGAGGGCAAGGCAAATCATTCTATTCTATTGCTAGTACATTGTTTTTGTATGTTATTTTTCGAGGGGAAAAAAGATACAATCAATTACCTTGTTAATACCCTAAAATAGTTTTGCAAATTATTGTTTTGATTTCCTTTGGGGCTCATTCCAGCAAAATGTGAACCATCACACAGCATGTGTGCACGATACATTGTTCCATTGAACACAACAATTTATTTCCATTATATTTTGTTTCACAAACTGCATTTTCAATGTAAGAATTAGTGTATGCCTATATGGGACATTATGTGTGTTTATGTGCGTATGTTTGTTAACATGTATATGTGCATGTGGATGAATATCTAAACCCCAAATTGATAGATTTTGTAATCACCCCATCCAGCTTGAATGATTTCCACTCCAGAATGAGAGTTAAAACAACATTAACTCTGCATTAGGAGTGGATTCCACTCCAAACGAAGTGGTCACTAATATGGCTCCCTAAGGAGTGAACAAGGGAGTGGATCTTAACTCCCTTAAAGAGTGGACAATTTCCACTCTAGTTTGGAGTGAAAAGGGGGTCAACTCTGGGTTAGGAGTGGATTCCACTCCAAACAAAGTGGTCACTAATATGGCTCCCTGGGGGGTGAACAATGGAGTGGATCTCAACTCCTTAAAGAGTGGACAATTTCCACTCTAGTTTGGAGTGAAAAGGGGGTCAACTCTGGGTTAGGAGTGGATTCCACTCCAAACGAAGTGGTCACTAATATGGCTCCCTAAGGAGTGGAAAAAAGAGTGGATTTCCACTCCAATACATTAAGAGAGTATGGGAACATGCTGTTTCGTTTGGGACTCGGACTCGGAACTTGTGGACTCGACTACAGCACTGCCTCATGTGTATTTTAACTCACCTTCTTACAAAAAGTAAATACTTCACAGGCCTACAATGTATAAAGTGTTTTGTTTTCCTAAAATGAAATCGGATTCGATATTTCGAAGGTTCTCATAAATGCGAACATTAAATGATGTTCGTTAGTCCGAGCACAATATGAGGTTCATTCATCCGAAATAGAAATGTGGTTTGTTTATCCAAACATTAAATGAAGTTCTTTATCATACACCATTGTTGTCAACTACGCAAATAACATATCAATTAAGGTAAGCTGCTATGCCGGCCTCACGTGAGCAAACAGCCATCTCGCTTAATATAACTGTGACAGGTAACTAATCGGCATGTTCCCGCCGATTAAAGTGATACCTGTAAAGTGTCAGATATTGCACAAAATGACATTTGAGACGTCAATCCTATATCAATATCATTGTAAAAATACAATTGAAAGATTTGTGAAAGTTTGAAAGAAAACGAATACTGTTTACCTAGTGAAAAAAACGAATATTGAGTTCATATTTTATCACCGAATACTGATGGTCTGCCATACATTTGTAACAGTTATGAATGATCCGTTTGAGATATTCGCACCCGTGTATGTTTACACACGTAGTACAGAATTCATGGAATTTGCGCTCGCTGGGTTCAAAGTTCAATCTCCGGAATGTTCTCGCGCGTGCTGCATGCGGACAGCTATGACATGTTCAGCTAGGACAATTGAACTTTTTATCAAAGGCGTTGATCAACGCTTTTCAAATAATGATTTTCAATGATAATTATCTTCATACCAAAGGGACATTTGAAAAAAATATAACCCTATTTTATTCTTCTCTTACCATAAGCTAAACAACACGGCAGACGAGAAACGAGGAAGCTCCAAGTATTTTTCGTGGAGTTAGACACTTTACAGGCATCACTTTAATGTACAAGCTTTGCAACGTTGAACATCTATGATGATGATCAAATAATGCATATTTTAAAATGAGATGTTTGTACAATACCCTTTACCACGTTATCAAAACTGCACGAAAACGGGTCCGTCCCAGAGCCTATTTTTGATCTAAAGAATATCTTCTCTCAAACATCCCAATAAAAAACTCAATTTTATTAAAAATACTATTTTGCATAAATTATTAGGCCTAAATTAGGCATAATAACTCAGTCGCATTCTATCCCCTGTCATTTGTTTATTTCACTTTCCATCGCTTTAAATGTATGGTAACTTTAACGATAATGACCTCACCATCAACTAAAAGTAAAATGTTGCTGGTGTAAAAACTTCTATAGTTGAGCAGGATCACCGGCGACACAAATTTTCACCAATTGTGACGAGATAGTGGTTTTGGCCCATCAGATACCAACATCATACATTGTAACAACCACTCATCGCTTTTTGCACATGGCAACAAAGTTACTAGGTCCCATTACATGTACTGTAATACAATTAATGAAGAGATGTGAACCCTCAAACTTGAGTTGCGGAACTTTTGGTGAAGGGTTTATATGAATTGCAAAATAGTAATCAGACTACATCGTTTGAATGGACGCCAATTTTTGAAGCGGGTCATTTTCACCCTTATTCTCCAAATCTCAAATCCTGATTTTCATAATTATTATACAAATGTATACGCGACTTTGCAAACAATGTATTTCCAGAGTCATTATGTATTTGAAATATGTTATGCTTTTTTCCTTAGAAATTAGTAAGCATGTATTCGATATGAAGACTTATTGAAAATAAATCATAAATTGAATGATCCACAGAAATTTTTTTTGTTTTGTTATTCACATTGTACATCGGCAAATCACGATTATCTTGCAGCAAAAGTCGTGATCGAATAATTATAACATGTTATTGCCATATATATATCGTATACATTTCTGTTTACTCACGATAACAATGCAATGAACTAAGACATGAAACTAACTCGTCTAGAACATAATATTGAGTCACATAGACATGATGTAATGTGAGACATTTGTTGTCTGACTCATTTATTCTACGTAAAGGGATCTACTAAATTTGTTAAAAAGTGCCCACAAAAAATGTGTATTGGCGTTATCCAATATGTCCATGAACGATAAAATATGGGGAAGGTTTGAAAGGTTAATGTTGTCAAATGGATTCGATTGATTTATAATTGAAGACATTTTACCAAAAATCGACTGTTAGGGGAGATAAACATTGTTGTTTGTCTTTTTGTTAACAAATAACCGGTAGTTTTCGATGTGTTTTAATTATTAAAACACAATGATCATAATTCAAACATATTACGTTGGTTTATGTAATGATTGTATGTTTAAACCTACAAGTTATTATTCGCTTTTTGTCCTTAGTTACCACCGATGACAGATGCGTGGCTTTGGTGGGCCGAGGTAAGCTTTACATATATACAGAAATATTATTTACCGTCAAGCAAATGTATTGAACTCAGAATATGAATTACCACTTCATTGGGGAGTTAGATTCACTGATTTCCAGTTTTACATTGTATCCGTATCAGTGAATCTACCAAAACTTTGGCTTTCATCGGAATTTGAATGGACATTATGTTTTGTAAAGGTGGTTATTGGATTTGCTTGCTCTGCATGACTGGCTTTTATGAATGAATCGTGCAGTGATCAGAATGTAATGGCACCGGATTCAAGCATACTCAATCAATTGAGCAAAGTATGGCTGCTACGTAAGGGTCTTATGAGTGTATGTGGTAAATGTAATCACTTTCAAACAGTTAATCACATCCCGGGAATCGCATTAACAACATCTCTTTAATAGAAATTTACTAAAGTGAGTAAAATGAGTTTATTGATATAACATTTGAATTGCTTGTTATTGTTCGATTGCTGAGGATCCGAGCGATTCTAGACAATTTTCACCGTAGAATACATCGTAGCAACATGTAGCCATACTCTGGACGGCCGGGTGTGATGGCTTAGTAGCACTGGTTGGACCGCGGTGACCCGCACTGCATGTGGTATTTTTTTTCTGCGCGCGTCATTTCTTTTCAGTTTATGTTTCACCATGTGTAGAGCTACAATTACTGTACGTACTTTGTCGTTGTCTGTGATTGTATGGTTAGAAATGGGTGTACGATACAAGAGCCCAGTTGATTTGGTGAACGTTGAAAAGAATTCGAATTTGATTAGTCCCATACCTGGCCACATGAACATACAATACTACCCAGATTTCCAGTACAAGTACCCCTCATTCGTAAGGACACGCATGAAACATTAGCTAAGCCGTAGACCAAACAAAATGGCAGGACTGTACTTGTGCTTGTTGGTATTACAGGCAGGTGATTGCCAACCAAACCCAGGTCCAGGACCACCTGGTACAGTACAGGCTGACATAAATATGATAAACACATCCGGACAAAAATGTCCATGCAACGTATACAAATCAGCATGCCTAGTATGTGGCGAGAGAGTTTTATGTGACAGATGTGATCAATGGTATCCCACGGATGCATGGGCATGAACACTGCTTGCTACAACGCGCTGGCAAGTTCATGAAGTTGTAGCAGTCTATCTTGGACATGCTTCAACTGCGGCCTTCCCAACTTTGCCTCTAGTAATTTGTTCACATAGCGGAGTGCATTTGATAGACATATGAATAGATCGGATGGCGCTAGAGGAGATGGAGGGTGGCCCTACTGTTGCTTCTACTTCTAGTTCTAGTAGTTCTAGTAGTGGGACTGATATTGATAGCTCATTGAATGAGGGGGGTCCACCCCTGAGGCCACCTCTCGCAACATCCTCACCACAATATAAGCAAACAAACAAGAGGAATCAGAAACGAGGAGAGGTTTATAAACCATTAAACGTTTTGGTCATTAACTTTCAGAGTATTACTATTAGGGGGAAAACGGTCGAAATACAAACAAGTCTTTAAGTGGACAAGCCTGATGTAAGTATTGGGACAGCAACATGGCTAGATGAATCGTAGTAGTTGTGAGGTATTCCCAAATAACTTCACAGTATTTAGGAAGGACAGGAAATTCAATGCAAACGGGAAAGCATATGGCGGAGTATTGATTACCGTGAAGAGTAATATGGTTTATACTCAAAGGCAAGATTTAGATACAGGAAATGAGGGTATATGGAATTAATCTAATTGTAAGAAAGCAAGAAGCAAACAATATTCATTTAAAGGGATAGTTGAGTTTTGGTAGAGAGGGCGCTAGACTACTTATTTCTTTTGTGAGGTCATGAAAAACTGAGTGTAAAATTTGAAAGAGCATAATATCTAAATAATACAATCTTCTTTGTTTGATCAAAATCGGTTCAGACACGGCTGAAATATCCATAAATATAACAATTTGTAATAAACATGGGGCCCCAGGTTTATTAGAGAATTTTGAACCAGCCGTTAAAAATTTTAAAAAATGCTTCCTCTTTTCAAAAAGTTACAAAATAGGTATTTAAATAGTTGTTGGTTATTTCTCTATCTAATCACTATTTCAACAAAGCATCACATGCACAATATTGTATTCAAAATTGTTTAAACCTATGAGTGTTTAGAGAGCGCCCTCTTACGGTTTAACGGCTCTTTTTTAATGATAACATTTTTTAAAAATAATATAATGAAAAGAAAGCCGTTTAGAGGTTTTGCAATGCCGTGGCGAAGGCTTATGGCGTCACTATTTTAGTGCTCTATTGATATTGAATATGGCGCTCCTTTCAGGTCAACTCTGTGTGGGTGAAACTCGGGGCTCAGGGTTCAGTACGATTATGCTTCGGTGACAAGCATCGGTTGAATGCACACAGTAACTATGGTTATGTAGGTTGAATGGACCGTTTATGTAGTGTGTGCAAGTGTTATACGTGTGGCGTGCAGGCTCCCCGTTGCTAGGCTTAGCAGTGGTGGCTGGATCCGGCAAGCTCCCGCATTATTAGCTTGCCGGACCTAGTAACTATTGTTGGGCTTGCCAGCGGGGGGAGTATTGCGTCATGCGCATGTTATTGCCATGCATTGCAGGGGCGGTCTATGCCTGCCGTCTGTTTTCTTTGTCACGTACACAATACAGTTTAAAAATGTATGAGCCTGTCGAGGTTGGGTGACGTAATAAGGGAGGGGGAGGTTCCTTTCCGTTCTGTTCTATTCTCTTCGCTTTATTTTCCTCTTTCCCCTCTCTCCCCTCTCTCCCCCACTCTCGCGTCCTAGCTGCACTGATTTGTGGGTTCGTATAAATATTGGCCCTGTTTGCGAGTTACAGTTGATCGTAGGTCAGAAAATCAGTACGTTTTTTTTAGTTAATTAAATCTATTCATTTAGAGCGCATAGTCTGAGAGTTGGTTGGAGCTTGCAATCGAGCATGTTTCTTTCTGCATCGGGGCTCATGGTATTAATTTGCCTCCTATATATATTTAGTTTACTTTAGGCAATATGTCTTTTATCACTAGTTTTAGTTTTAACCAGATAAGATTTTTTTTTTTTTTTTTTTTTTTTTGGGTCCCACTTGTGGAATATTTCAGCGCCAATATATGAGAAAATGTTTATGAATGCGTTTAATTTATATGTGTTATATAGTAAGGAGGAGGAGGAGACCTCATAGAGACCTCACAGAGGAGGAATGTTTAGTGTATATATCTTACAATTAGTTTTAGTTAAGTTTGTGTGTGTTGTGTGTGCAGCTGTGTGTGAGTGTTAATTGCATTGCCGACGTAGTTGGGGATCTCGACCAGTATGCTGATTTGTGGAGTCATTTATATATTCTTGAGCCTGCTTATGCCAGCCCGTTTGTTAGAAGCTTATATATGGATGAAATAATACATGAATATATATATATGTATATTAATATGTAGTTATGGAAGGTAAAGATATTTTTATTAAATGTAATCTTCTTTCTTTGAATGTTAAAGGAATTCGAGAAAAGTCAAAGAGGGCAAAAATGTGTACGTGGTGTAAAGATAAAGGTGTAGATATTGTTTTTTTACAAGAAACATATAGTACAATTGAAGTTGAGGAGACTTGGAAATTGCTATGGAATGGGAGTTCATATTTTAGTCATGGGACAAACCATAGTAAAGGGGTGCTTATTTTAATAGATAATAAATTAGATATTCAGATATTAAATGTTATTTCAGATAATAATGGTAGATATGTTATAATGGAATGTATTATTCAGGGGATGAAATTGATAATGGCTAATGTTTATTTGCCAGTAAGAGGAAGGGAATTAGAAAAAAATGATTTTTTGGTTAATTTTGAAAAAATAGTAAAAGAAATTAATAAAGAAAATAATGCAATAATTATTGGGGGAGATTTTAATATTATTTTAAATAAAGATTTAGATTATTTTGGAAGTAGTAAACACAATGTTCAGTCTCGATTTAATATTTTATTTGAACAATTTTTAGATAGATTTGAGTTGCTGGATATTTGGAGGGTAAGGAATGGATTGAAGAAACAGTTTACGTATAGGCAAGTTAATTCATGTATACAAAGTAGATTAGATTATTGGTTTGTTTCTAAGCAGATAGAACATGTAGTATTAAAGTGTGATATAATACCTTCTACGGCTCCAGATCATTCAGCCATTCAATTGCAATTTTACGATAAGTTAATGTATTCATCTAAGTTTCAGGGATCCTATTGGAAATTAAATAATAGTTTATGTCAAGATACTGAATATATTAATTGTATTAAAGAGGAAATTATTAAATTAAAAGAAGAATTTCGAATAGAAATAGAAGATAAAAGAGTTTTATGGGATTTTTTGAAAATGAAAATTAGAAATGTTAGTAGAAAATATTCAAAAGAAAAGGCGAAACAACGAAAACAAAGAATTGAAAATTTGGAAGAAGATATTTTGAAGTTGGAAAATGAATTGTTGAATGGAATAGACCAGGAAAAAGTTGATGACTTAGAACGAAAAAAAAAAGACTTACAGGATTGTTATAATTATATAAATGAAGGTATTAAAATTCGTTCTAGAGCATCACACTATGAATGTGGAGAAAGAGACACTGGGTATTTTACTCAATTAATGAAGTCTAATAAAAAGAAAACAGTGATTAGTAAACTTTATATTGATGAAGAAATAAGTTTTGATCAAAAAAATATTATGCAGGAAATATATACATTTTATAGTAAGCTTTATGCTTAATCGGAAGGGGAAGTTGATTTTGTGGATGATTTTTTTCAGGACCTGCCAAAATTAAATTTAGAGTTGTGTGCATTATGTGAAGGCAAAATAACAAACGGAGAATGTGTTGCAGCCATGAAAGAAATGGCATCTAATAAATCCCCTGGTAATGATGGGTTAAGTGTCGAATTTTATATATTGTTTTGGCCATTAATAGGAAATTTAGTATTCTGTAAATTCAGCTTTTGAAAAGAAGGAACTTTCCTCATCACAAAAGCAGGCAGTTATAAGTTTGATTTATAAAGAAGGAAAAGATCCCTTATTTATAAAAAATTATAGACCAATATCTTTATTGAATGTTGACTACAAAATTTTAACTAAAGTGCTTTCTATAAGGATTTAAAAAGTTTTAAATGAATTAATTTCTGTAGACCAGGTGGGATATTTAAAAGGTCGAAATATAGGTGAAGCGATAAGAATGATAGATGATATAATTCATCATACATCAATTAATAAAATACCTGGATATATGATGATAATTGATTTTGAAAAGGCTTTTGATTCAGTTTCACATACTTTTTTGCAGAAGGTTTTGATTACATTTGGTTTTGGACCGTCATTTTGTAGATGGGTGGAGACTATATATAATAATGCTCAAAGTTGTGTTTTTAATGGGGGCGCATCTACTGGATACTTTGATATTAAGAGAGGTGTTAGACAGGGGGACCCCTGTCCCCATATTTGTTTATACTTTGTATTGAAATTTTAGCGCGTTCAATATATAAAGACCCGGAAATTCAAGGATTTACTTTTAATAATGTACAAGTAAAACAAATTCTTTATGCAGACGATATGACTCTCTTTATTCGAGACTCAAACTCACTTAAAAGGGTAGAAAAACTGTTCGAAAGTTTTGCTACAAATTTTGGATTAAAAATGAATAAAGAAAAAACTTTCATATTATTGTTAGGCCCTTCTCAAAATAAAAATATTGCTCTTCCATTTGGTAAAATAGTACAAATAGTTAAGATTTTGGGTATATACTTTTCTTTGGATGTCGAAGTTCAGGAAAGGACTAATTATAAGGAAATTTTGAATAGAATAAAAAAGTTGTTGTCTTGGTGGAAACAAAGAGATTTAACTTTAATGGGGAAAATCCAATTGATAAAAACGTTTATTTTGTCAAAATTGATTTATGTATCGGCGCTGACACCAGTACCGAATTGGGTATTTCAAGATTTGGATAAATTGGTTTTTGACTTTTTGTGGAATGGAAAAGATAAAATTAAACGAAATGTTATGTTCTTGGATTATTGTAAAGGTGGACTTAGACTAACAGACTTTCATTTATTTATTTTAGTGCAAAGGATTATGTGGGTAAAGCGACTCTTAACGGGGGATGCAAAAATGGGATGGAAACAGTATTTTAATTATTTAACTAAAGATGCTGGAGGAAGTTTGATATTTTATAATAATGCAATCATAGGTATATCTGAATTAGTATTACCGGCATTTTATAGAGATATGTTGGACGTTTGGATGGCCACGAAAACGTTTTTGTTAAAAAAAGATACATCTAAAAGGAATGAGATTATTTATAATAATAGATTTGTTTATATTGATGGTCATGTTCCTTTTGATGAACAACTATTTAAAACAAATGTTTATAAGTTGCATCATATTATTGATGAGGAAGGCAATATAAAAGCAAATGAGGTATTTCAAAGAAAGGGTTTAAATACTTTAGAAATCACAAAAATACAGCGTATTTTTCTTGGCATTCCCCCTTCATGGAAACAATTTTAAAATAAAAATACTCACTCAAATATAGATAGGGAATTAGATATGGACTTTTTTATTTTTGAAAGGGTATATTTGTTAGATCAAATTACTTCAAAAATTATATATGCATTTTTATTAAATAAGAGAGTAGAAAAATCATATGCAGAACGAAATTTAGAGCAGATTTATAATATTAATGGGAAAGATATACAATCAATATTCGTAAGACTTAGAAAAAGCACTTTGAATAGTAAGCTTCGAGAATTTCAATTTAAAATGCTTTATAATATTATATATACTAAATTACATTTATATACATTTAAAATGGTTAATAGTAATTTATGTTCTTTTTGTGGTAAATATGAAGAAACTTACGAGCATTTATTTTGTCTTTGTGAGAAAGTAAAACCAATTTGGGAAGAGTGTGGGAATCTATTTAATTTAGTAGAGATTAAAAATATAAATTGGAAAGGTATCCATGTAGGGATAATTGAGTTAAACATAGGGAAGGAACAGTTATTAAATCATATCATAATTTTGATAAAATATATGATATTTATAGACAGTAAAAATAAAAATAAACCACCAACTCCTTTGGAGATTAAGAAAAGATTATTAGAAAATAGAAAGGAGGAGAAGAAATTAGCTGGAGATCGAGGTACTCTAACATATCATTTTAGAAAGTGGGACAATTTAAAATAGCTTCGTGCAGAACAAAATAGGGAAGGCGAATAGAAGCAATGAAATAAACATGGCTAATAATTGGTCGAGATTCTTACAAGATGTAGGCATGTTTTCTGTGGATGTGTGTGTGGGTGTCTGTGCACGCGTGTGTATGTGTGTATGTAAGTGCTTGTATAGGTGTTTTTTTGTTTTTTTGTTTTTTTTTTTTTGTTTTTTTTTTTTTTGGTTTGTTTGTTTGTTTTTTTTTGGGGGGGGGGGAATATTTTGTTCTCTCCTATTTTCTCCTTTTTTTATGTTTATGCTTTATTCATGCATGCATGTTTCATGCTTTATTTGATGTAAATAGTAAAAGTTAATTTGTACTATTTAGATGTGAATGTAAGATCATATTATATACAATTATGTAAACATGCAAATTATTTTATATATTAATCTTGTTATTGATTGTTATTTTGTTATTGTTTGGAGAAAATAAATATCTTTGGAAAAAAAAAAAAAATGATTTGAAAAAGAAAAAAAAATCTTTACTACGTCATTTGTAATTTTGTGTTCCTTTCTAGTTATAACTATTAGTTTGTAATGTAATGATGCAGGTTTTGGTTACTAAAATTCAGTTTCACCAAAACTGTACTCTCCTTACCAGAACTCAACTATCCCTTTAAATGAAAGAAAAAATATAAAATATATACAAATACCTAGATAATGCATACATATATTTAAAAAATTTAGCATAAGCCATATACAAATTAATAACATGAAATGAAAGAGAACTTTAAAAAGGCCATAGGGACTTGTGAGTAAATTCTCAGGAAGTCGTATTATTTAACCCGACCACTACGGGGACCGTTGATTAATTTCTCTACACATTAAAACATATTTTCATGCAAATATGTCCAATGTTTGCCCTCTGAACAAAGGAGGGGCATCATTCAAATTCAATCGCTGTATGGCGTGGAGGTTGCCATTATATTTTTTGAAACCCGGATTTGTAATTGTTCGCGCCGAAATGCTACGTCAAACCCGAACAAACAAGCTCCGCCTCTTTTTGTTAGTTCTCGCAGCTCGCGGAGTTTGTGCACAAACACAAGGCCAAACGTGAGCCAACAAAAAGAGTAGTTCGGGTTTGACATCACATTGTAGAGCGATCCGAGTTTCATAAACACCAATGGCAGCCTCCATGGTGTTCGCGATGAATGGGATTATCCCGTACAGCGAGTGACTTTGAATGATGCTCATCCCTTGCTCAAAAGGCCAATGTTGGTCGTATTTGCATGAAATTGTGTTTTAACGTTTAGAGAACATAATCAAAGGTGATTATATGTTGGAGAACATGTCCCTTTAATGACAAAGCTCCTTAAGTTACGCTCTTTCTTGCCATTGAAATCCTTACAAATGCTATATAAGTCTGTTATTTTACCACATTTTACCTACTGGGGAAGTGCAAATAATTCACATAAAAGAAGACTCTTAATCTTACAGAAAAAAGAATCAGAAGGTGTTTTAATATGCATTTTAGAGCTCATACTGCACCTCTTTTTAAATCAATCCAGTTATTGAATATGGGTGCGGTTCGTTATTCCGAAGGTCCGTTGTTCCGAAGGTTCGTTATTCCGAACACGCAAATTTCCTATACCTGAGTGTTCGTTACTCCGAAAATGAAATAGGGTTCGTTAATCCGAACATTTGTTGCATTATTTGGAAGGTTCGTTATTCCGAAGGTTCGTTATTCCGAAGGTTCGCTATTCCGAGGATTCGCTATTCCTAAAATGAAATCGGGTTCGTTATTCCGAAGGTTCGTTATTCCGAAGGTTCGTTATTCCGAAGGTTCGCTATTCCTAAAATGAAATCGGGTTCGTTATTCCGAAGGTTCGTTATTCCGAAGGTTCGGTATTCCTAACATGAAATCGGGTTCGTTATTCCGAAGGTTCGTTAGTCCGAAAATGAATTAGGGTTCGTTAATCCGAAAATGAAATAGGGATTGCCGTCGAGTTGTGTGTGTGTGTGTGTATGTGTGTGTATGTGCTCGTGTGTGTGTGTGTGTGTTTAATTTAAATCTATTTTATCTAATTTTATCTAATTCGATTGGAAAAGAGAGTAAGAAAAGAAAACTCAGATTGCACAGTTTCAATTCAAACAATTCAAAAGCTCCCTCCCTCACGGGGGAGGGGGAACCCCCCCCCCTCCCACACCCTCCCCCATCGTCATTTTATCACCCCCCCCCCCCCCCCCCCTTAGCAATAATACATCACTTACGGGGGTTCAAAATAGCAAATAAAAATCGTTCATTTCAGTTTATAACACCATGTTACAAATAATTCTTATAGAACTTGACTAGAATCGTAAAGCGACTCTTTGCCCCTCTCCCCTTCTCCCCCATGCAGCCACGGCAATTAGAATAAGATTGATCCCCTTTCCCAAGTCCACACTGCTCAAAATCATATTTTTGTAGGCAACATTGCTTATAAGAAATCAAATTCTTTTCTAAATCGCATTTATTTAATTTTCGGATTAACGAACCCTATTTCATTTTCGGATCAACGAACCTTCGGAATAACGAACCTTCGGAATAACGAACCCGATTTCATTTTAGGCATAGCGAACCTTCGGAATAACGAACCTTCGGAATAAAGAACCTTCGGAATAACGAACCTTCGGAATAACGAACCTTCGGAATAACGAACCTTCGGAATAACGAACCCGATTTCATTTTAGGAATAGCGAACCTTCGGAATAACGACCCTTCGGAATAATGCAACAAATGTTCGGATTAACGAACCCTATTTCATTTTCGGATTAACGAACACTCAGGTATAGGAAATTTGCGTGTTCGGAATAACGAACCTTCGGAATAACGAACCGCACCCAATTCGACCAGTCCGTAAAAAAATCTCGTATATAGCTATTGAAGCAGTATATCAAATGGCGTGGTAAAGGGGTTTATTTTGGCACAATTAATAAAATGATAATTTACAATCAACAACAATAACAAATAATACAAAAGAATCTTATTTCAGAGGATCAAAGGTATATTACAATATCAATAATTTTGTCCAAAATTTTGTAGAAAATGGTGTTTTAGTGATTTTTTAAAAATAATCTTAAATTAGAATGAGAACGAATACAACTTGGTAACATATTTTAAACATTTGGCAGATTGAACCGAACAGATTTTATAGCAAGAGTTGTAGTAACTTTATACATATAAAATGAATTACGTATGCGGGTCTCATATTTATGAATATTTTTATTAAAACACAACATCTTTGAAATATTTAAAGGTAATTTTGAAAATAATAAAAGCCAAGTAATAACATGTAGTACAAAAATAAATCATAAAACTTCAGAAAGTTCAACATTTTAAACAATTGAGCTGAATGATCTAAGTAATTATTTTCTGTACAAATTCGTACGGCCTTTTTCTGTAACTTTAATAATAAATATATAACAAATTGAGAGGAATTTCCCCATACAACAACACAATGTGAAAAATGGGGCAATATCAAAGAATTATATAAAAATTTAAATGCGAACAAGGGTAAGTAATGCTTAAGTTTATGCAAAATTCCAATGCACTTAGAAACTGTATTAATTATATTTTCAGTATGTACGCTCCAAGTTAAATATTTGTTAATAAATACACCAAGGAAATTAACACTATCTGATTTTTGTAACGAGTTTGAACCAATAGCTATTTCAATATTTTGAAGTGAATTTAAAACAGGACTATATTTATTAAACAAATGGAACAAAGTGTGTTTTTTCTTCAAAATGTACTAAAAGTTTGTTAACATTGAACCAAGTAATACATTTATTCAATTCAATTTCAATATTCTCTTGTATGTGTTCAGTGTCTTGTTCAGTATAAAATAATGGTGTGTCATCAGCATATAATACAAAATCAAATTTATCAGACGATGTAATTATATCATAAATATATAATAAGTATAACAGGGGGCCTAATATAGAACCTTCGGGTACACCTTATTGGATTGCGATTTGAGTTGAAAAACAATTAGCAAAATGTGTTTTACTGGGTACGATCATTAAGGTAACTACAGAACCATTTTAAAGGAGTTCCACGAATACCATAATAGTTTAATTTATACAACAATATATCATGATTTACTATATCAGAAGCCTTTGATAGGTCCATAAAAATCCCTATCCCATAATTATTCAAAGTAATAGCTTATTTATTTTGAAAGTCAATTAATGCATGGGCTGTAGATTGATTACGCCTAAACCATATTGATTATTACAAAGAATATTAAAGTTACTAAGAAAATAAACAACACGATTAAATGGGAGGAGCAGACAGGCCATCGTGCGATTTGTTTCGTGGAGAAAGCGAGACCATCTCTACGATGGCCGGTTCCGGTTGAAGGGGAAGGATGGAATGAGAGGGGTCTTCATCAATGAAGATCTCACATCACTCAGGTTCTCTCTCTTGATGAGAGCAAATGAGTCACCTGCAGTGAAAGGTGCCACAACCAAGTACGGGAGCATCGTCTGCAAACTGCAAGACGATGCATACAAGGTCATCCGGAGCCCGGATGATCTCTTTGAACTCGGAATAGACAATGTCCAGTACGGCGACTTTAAGCTCCGTTTCCTTGCCTAGTATGTTTCACTCAATTTTTTGGGCTGTGTTAGATTTCCAAATATTTCATATGTTAGTCAATAATCAAGATGAAAACAATCTTGATCTCAAAACATATAGTTTAAATCCTAGTAATTTTGATATAATTTTTGAATAATATGCAGTCTAAATTTGTTAACTTTTTTATTGTTACTCAATGAGGAAACATGACATGACATGACATGTTAATATTAGGTCTCTACCTAAGAATATCGGAGAACTAAGTTTCCTTTATGAATATAACATTGCCTCTAAATGTGATGTGATTGCCCTGTCAGAGGTATGGAACGTTCACAATGTTGATACATTAGCTTTAAGTGATCATGTCCTTGAGGTTAACTGCCGTAAGGCTGAAATGGGTAGTGGGGTTGGAGCATACCTTAGAAACACATTGAAATATGCAAGATTAGATTACTCTGTTTTACATTATGAAAGCCTCTGGTTGGAGATAATTGAACGTAATAGTAAAATTGTTATTCGTATTGTTTATCGTAAACCCAACTGACATTGGTCAATTTCAAAATAGTTTATTAGGTGTCTTAGATGAATTGAATGTTGGAAGGTCGAATATAATTTTATTAGGCGATTTTAATAGAAATGTATCACAAAGAAAGTTAATACACCAATATATGATTATTTAAGTACAATGGAAAGTACAGGAACACAGCAGATTATTACAATGCCGACAAGAGTGACAGATCACACTTCATCTCTTATTGATCATGTGTATACTAATATAAGTAATTATGTTATTCACTCAGGTGTTATAGAAACTGATGTATCTGACCATTTTCCTATATTTTTTTTATTTGATTATCCTCCTATTGTGAATAAGGTTGTAACTATGAGAAAAGATGCTCGCTCAAATAAACATTTTAATGTCGAAGTGTTTCATGAGGATTTAGCAAGCACAAATTGGGATTGTGTATGTAGATATAACAATGTTAATATGGCTTACTCTGTATTTCATGATTTGTTTGTAAAGATATGTCATAAACATGCTCCAAATATTGTGCACAATATTTCAAAGAAAAGACATACTCCAAAAAAGCCATGGATATCTTAAGCAATTCTTCAGTCTATTAAAAAGAAACATAGTTTGTATTATAAATATAAAGCATCCAATTTTAATGTAGAATATGCACACGAATATAAGAAATATAGAAATGCATTGACAATTGTACTGAAGAATGCTAAACGAATGTATTATAGTAAATTATTTGGTGATAATAGACATGATACAGGTAAAACTTGGAAAACAATAAATTAATTGATTAGTGAAAGAGGGAATTCAAAAAAAATAGATATAGATGAGTTGGTTCTCCCGTCTGATCGTATTGATGGAACAGCCAGAGTTGTGTCTTCTGAGGGTGATATAGCTGAGGAGCTAAATCATTACTTTGTTACAATTGGGTCAAACTTAGCACAAAAGATTCCAGATGTACGTTATAGTTATAAGGAGTATTTGGGGAAAAGAAATGACAAATCCTTGTTTTGGAAACATGTGACAGAGAGAGAAGTTTGTGATTATTTGTATGCCCTAGAGAGTAAAAAATCCCATGGATATGATAATTTACCAGTAAGATTGATAAAGGATGCTGCTAATTTTATTGTTGTATCACTGGTTTACATTTGTAATATGTCATTACAAAAAAGGTACTTTTCCCGATTGTCTTAAGGTTGCAAAGGTAACACCTATTTATAAAAAGGGGGCAAAGTGACCTCAATTACAGATCTCAGTTTTGCCAGTTGTTAAAATATTTTTTTTAAATGTGAATGTTCGTTTAATTGATTTTTTGGAGACTAATGATAATTTGTATAAACATTAGTACGGATTCCGCAAGAAATATAGTACTAAACTCTCTTCGATTAATCTTATTAATACGCTTATGAGGACAATGGATGAAGGGAAAGTTACGCTTGGTATATTCATAGATTTTCAAAAGGCGTTTGACACTATAAATCATGATATTTTGCTAGAAAAGATGGCACATTATGGTATACGGGGTGTTGCTCTCCAATGGTTTGCTAATTACCTCTTGAATCGTTCTCAGAGAGTATGCTATAATGAGGCCACATCTACCCGAAAGACTATAACCTGCGGCGTGCCGCATGGGTCAGTTCTGGGTCCTACATTGTTTTTAGTTTATATTAATGATCTACCTTGTTGTACTAAATCATTTAATTTTAGATTGTTTGCAGACGATTCAAATATTTTTCACACTTTTGATGAGAATCAAAATTAAATTGATGTAAATGAGGTTAATGAGCAACTAGATGCAATTCAAAAATTATGCGATGCCAATAAACTCACTATCAATTTAAAGAAAACTAATTATATGTTTATTAAAAGCAAACGACGGGCAATTAGTGTAAATGGCGTCCTCAGACTGTCTTACACAGACATTAATGATGTGAGCGTGGCATCTTTTGTAGGAGTTCAATTTGATAGTACATTGTCTTGGAAGCATCACATTGATTTTGTAAATAAGTGCGTTCGTAGAAAGTGGGTTTGCTATTTAAATTGAGATATTTTGTTCCTCGGTATATCCTTGTGCTCTTGTATAAATCGTTTATACAGCCCCACATACTCTATGGAATCGAGGTATGGGGAAGCAGTTATAAATCTCGCTTGAATTGTATTCATTTAGCTCAGAAGATGGCGGTGGGAGCTATAACGTTTTCATTATTGAGAACATCCTCCGGACCATTGTTTAAACAATTGGGGATATTGGATGTTTTTGGTTTCCATGAACTGGCAGTTTCAACATTTGTATATGATTTGTATAATACAAATTTACCACACACATTATAAGATTATTGTAATATTGTGCACCATACTTATGAAACAAGAGGAAAATAAAATGCAATGCTACCCTTGCCAATGTGTAGGACGACACAAGGTACATTCACTGTTTATTTTGTTGGACCAAAGCTTTGGAATAGCTTACCTCAGAAGATTAGAGAACAAAAAACAAGATATTCATTTCGTAATAACCTCACAATTTATTTGATGAACAAATAAATTATCTGTTATGTTAGCAGTTAGTAATGTTTTGTATTTTGAATGTATACAATATAATTGTAAGAACTAATATAATGCTATAGTAATGAAGAGGTACACAATTGATATAGTGAACAGAGAAACCCGATCTCGACTAGCACTTGCGCTAACTTTTAGTTTTCTTTTAGCAACAACTTGAACTTTTGTATAAATGTGTTTTGACTTGACTTACTTGACTTAAGCCGTCCACACCATCACTGGGATGTGTGATGGCTTCTGCTTCACAACGGCTTGCCACGCCTTCCTGCCCTCTGTGAGTCTTTTGGCCTTGGCTAGGGAGTCAATGTGTCTGTTGATGCAGTCTGCCTTTATGCAGTCAAGCCATCTCTTTGCCGGTCTTCCCCTTGGTCGTTTGCCATGTATATTTCCATTGAGTAGTATGTTAGGGTATCTTTTGGGGTTCATTCTATTGATATGTCCAAAATATCGTAGTCTTTTTGTGGCAACTCTGTCGATGATGGTCTCTTCTATGTTCAGTTGGGCTCATATATGTGTATTTCGTATCCTGTCAAGTCTGGTCACGCCCATGATTCGTCTGAGGCATGCCATCTCAAAAGTGTTGAGTCTATTTTAATCTATCTTCTTCAATGTCCATGTTTCTGCCCCGTACAGTAGGATCGATAACACCAGGACTTTGTAAAGTTCTACTTTTGTTGAGCAGCGTACATCTTTACAGGTCCATATTTTGTTGAGAGCTTGGAATGCTCCTAGTGCCTTCCCAATGCGATGTTGTACCTCTTCAGTGCATGATCCTGTTCGGCTTATCGTTCCTCCCAGGTATGTGAACTTGTCCACTTGTTTAAGTTGTTTTCCATCAATGTTTATGTTCAGTCTTTGAGGCTGTTTGTTTATGGCTTGGACTTCTGTTTTGGAAATGTTGATTTTGAGTCCAAAGTTTGAACTGCTTTCATGTACTTGGTCCACTATTGTTTGGAGGTCTATCTCATTGTCTGCTACTAGTACGATGTCGTCAGCAAATCGTAGGTTGTTGATGAGGTGTTCCTGTACCTGTACGCCAATCTTGGTGTCGTGTGTGGCATACAGCATCACCACTTCGAGTAGTACAGTCAAACCTGCTAATGCGACCACCTGTCTATAGCGACCACCTGCTCATAACGACCGCTCTCTGGTCCCCCCGTGAAAAATCATGTGTTAAGCGACCTGCGTAATGCGACCACCTGCCTAACGCGACCAGTGACCACCCCATTTGGGTCCCGACGCACGTTTAAACCTGTGTATAGCGACCAAAATAGCGCTAATTGAGCGACCAAGGCACCAAGAAGTTTGCCTTTGGTCGCTCAAGGCTCCAAGTCTGAACATTTCAATGTATAAAACAATTCATTAAAAAGGCCTAATCGACACCAAGTGCTTCAGACTC
Source organism: Echinarachnius parma (assembly GCA_037951105.1). Taxonomy (NCBI): domain Eukaryota; kingdom Metazoa; phylum Echinodermata; class Echinoidea; order Clypeasteroida; family Echinarachniidae; genus Echinarachnius; species Echinarachnius parma. Next base: position 87,467 of record JBAMJV010008900.1, on the reverse strand, counting down.
ATAAACAAAGAGTATTCGTTCCCTTCACCGCAGTACCTAATGCTGATCCTGAAATGCGTCACACAAAGACACTTCACTCAACATCACAACCGAATTTAACATCTAACAAGTATTTTAATAGCCTAGGCGGGGTGTTTCTAATTATGTTCAATGATAATCCATGTTACGACCAAACGATGCAATCTTGACTTCAGAATTCTATAAAAAAAATCTTTATGAGCATTTAAAAGTGCAGGTAAATCTATCTAGTCTATTGATGAGTAAATAAATTGACACATTTTGAAATTTCAATTTCACGGGTAAAACAAAGATAATCGTACATGTTCAAACATGTAATATCATTTGAAATGTAATGTCAATTCATGTATAACTTCAATTTTTGTTTTGGTTATGCATGCAACAAACACTTGACTAAACTACTGACACGAGCGTGTACTGATGCCATTTAATTACACATGTGCATATGGGCATGATATTAAGCGACCAGAAATTCAAAATGGCGGCCTACCTGTCTAATGCGACCACCTGTCCATAGCGGCCACTTTTCGCCGGTCCCTTGAGTGGTCGCTATAGACAGGTTTGAATGTATGTTGAATAGTTGGGGGGACAGGACACAACCTTGACGAACACCAACAGTGGTTCTGAACCAGTCGGTCAGTTCGCCGTTTACTCTGACTGCGCTGCTAGATTGTTGGTACAGTGCTCGGAGTAGGTTTATATATTTCAATGAATAGCCAAAGAATTTCATTGCTTTCCATAGACCTTCCTGCCAGATGGAGTCGAATGCCTTTTCAAAGTCGATGAAGCAGCAGAGAAGACTCTGGTTCTTTTCAAGGCGCTTTTCCATTATTTGCCTTAGGGTGAACAACTGGTCCATTGTGGATCGTCCTGGACGGAATCCAGCTTGTGCTTCGGACAGTACTTCTTCGGTTTTCTTCATGATCCTTTGCTGGAGAATAATGCTGAACACTTTGCCTGCATGACTGAGCAAGCTAATACCCCGGTAATTTCCACAATTGAGTTTGTCCTTTTTTCTTGTAAATTGGGGTTATTATGGCCTTTCCCCAGTCAGCCGGGAATGTTTCTTCCTGCCATATTTTATTGCACAGGGTTTGGAGTATGTCAATGCCTGTTGATCCAGCAGCTTTAAGTTCCTCTCCTATAACACAGTCGAATACAGGTGCTTTACCTTCTGTGAGTTTTCGAACAGCACTTTCAACTTCTTCTCGCAGGATGTCTGGGACTGGATCGAGGCTGGTCATCTGTGGTATACGGGTAGCTTCTTCATTTGTTGGGTTCTGGTTGTTGTACAGTTCTTCAAAGCTTTCTTTCCATCTCCCTTTAACGTCCTCTATCTCTGTGAGAATGTCTTTGCTTTTCACTGCCTGCATTATAATGTTAGATTTCTTAGTGATTTGTTTAATTGTAGTGTAGACTTCCTTGGATTTGGTGGCCTGGTGTGAGGTTTCTACTTTCTTGCATAAATCTTGTATCCACTTGTCCCTGCAGCCTTTTGTTTTCCTTCGAATCTCTCTGTTAAGGAAATTATATCTTGATCTCTTGTTTGGGTCTCTTTGTTTGTCTTGCTTAACTTTCTTTCTCTCGTCACTCAGCTGGAGAACCTCCTTGCTTATACAGGGTTCTTGTTGCTTGGGCTTTTTATATCCCAGTACTTCCTGCGATGTTTCGTTGAAGGCTGTTTTTACTTCTTTCCATAGACCCTCAACGTCTGTGTCACCATCATCTAATAGATGGCCAAACCTTCCACCTATTGCAATTTCATAGTCTGCTCGAATGTTAGGGTCTTTAAGTCTGAAGACATCATACCTCTTCAGGTACTGTGGTCTTGGTTTCGCTTTGAGTTTGAGACGTAGGTTGGTCATGACTAACTGGTGGTCCGATCCCACATCGGCGCTGGGAAAGCTTCTTGAGTTACTGATCGAGTTTTTCCACTTTTTGTTGATCATAATAAAATCAATCTTATTATGAGTTTTTTGATCCGGTGATTCCCATGTCCACTGTCGGCTTTGTTTACTTTGTTGGTATATAGTGTTGGTGATGACTAGGTCGTTTGCAGCGCAAAAGTTAAGAAGCTTTTCTCCTCTTGGGTTGGCTTCCCCGAGTCCGTGTCGACTTATAACCTGGTCCCATTGCTTGTGGTCAGATCCTACTTTTGCGTTCAAGTCACCCATTACCACAAGAATGTCTTTCCTTGGGGTTTTCTCTATTGTTGCTTGCAGTAGGTTATAGAATTCCTCAGTTTCCTCTTCACTATTGGCTGTGTTAGGAGCGTAGACTTGTATTATGGTCATTGATCCTGTCTGTCCGTTTTGTTTAGGATCAGTGCAACTCCTTCTCTATGAATGTTATCTTTGCCTGAGCATATAATCCTGTGGCCATCATGGATGAAGTCGCCCATGTCTGTCCAATGGGTTTATGCGATCCCGGTGACTTCCCATGTAAATCCTTTTAGCTGGTGCAACAAAATATCTAGACTTCCTGGTTGAAGCAGTGTCCGTACGTTCCATGTACCGATTCCTATCTGTTTTGTTGTTGTTAGTAGTGGTGCTTTCCTTGTCAGTGGTTCATCAGCAGCAACTCCTCCAGGCAAAGTTCGGTCTGCTCTTAGTCCAACTGGAGGGGGACTATGACGTGTACCGATTGGCTTTCGAGCTGTTGCGTCATTGTTCTCTGCTTGTTGCAGGACCACCGGCTGGGTTGGCAGGTTAGTAGTGGCAGGGGCTTTAACCCTGGTGCTATTTGTGAGTACTTCCATTGTGAAACAGTTTCGCTCGTATTGTAAGCTAGGTGGACGAGAATCTCCTCTCCTAGCCACCCTGGTCTGTTCGCCCTGTTGTGCTAGACAACAGTGGCCATATTCATAAAAGCCCGATAGCCTATCTGTCAGCTAGGCCTTATCTCCTTGGCAAAATGCCATTTTGGACGATAACTAGCGGGGAACTCACACAACTCGCTTGGGTGATCACCTTTGTTTTCACAAACCAGTGCACAACACACACGTGCATAGATATGTCTTTAGTAATGTGTGTAGATTTTGCACGCTGTCTATGCCCTTACCATATCGACCAATCAACGAGCGTCTAAGCCCTGTAATACAATAGCAATTTAAAATCTTCGTAGCGGGTTGCTAAATCGTAATTCAAGAAGCACTGCTAACCATACCGATTACAAGTTAACAACTCGGATGATCTAATTTATTCATCGTGGCTGTCATGGTAACATTGCATCTGTTGCAAGTTTGTTTGACATCGCATAAAAGCGCAATTTACTCGAACGTGTGAATGAACGAATTGTTCCTTATTGTTCCAATCATAAAAGCGTCTTATGTGTTCTACAACGCGATGCAGTAAGGGGGGGGGGGGGGGGGGGGGTGGGTAGTAGAACATGATTGTCTTATCTGGGGTAAACGGGGGAGGGGGGGGGGGGCGGCGGTAACTTGTGTCCAAAACAAAAAGCTTGCTATAATTCCTAAATGTAAGGGTGTTACTGTAGATATGAGCGTGAGTAGGAATTATGTTTTTTTTCGGGGCGGGGGGGGGGGGGGGGAGGGAGGGATCACGTGTAAGCACATGTTTTCATAGCCACCCCAATGAAGTAAAACCAAATACATCTCCCTCCGCATTACGATCAAGCTCCGCCACGCTTATAATATGATAGCCTGACAAGGGAAACTATTCAATTGCAGTGAAAACAGAAACGAAATTGCATTAAATATTATTATATATAGATAGATTCATCAAAACAGAATTGAAATCACATAAAATCAATCCGAACTGCGAAAGTAAGCTAATATGTCACAAAAGGACAAATAAAGGGAAATTACTCTCCAGATAAAAACATGTAATTTAAGCTGATAAAAGATGTTATTGCTGAAGTACAAGAATGCTAGGGCAAACACGGAAAAGTATATTACTTGGGGAACTATTTTGAACTAACATCACGCTATCATAAAAAAAATCTCTAATATCCCTTATTCGAATATTCCCCTTGCCATGTTCACGATCGCGCCACACGCATATACACAAAAACCGGGCAGATTGTTACTTGCTAGCAATTTAGAGGTACATCAGAGTACCTCTAAATTTTTGGTCCAGTGTCGCTAAAATTTGTCCTATCTGGCTTTGGTGAATAAGAAAAAAATAGCTGGGTGTTAGGTTGTCATTCAACTTCACGCCTTTGTTGTAAGTCCAACAAAGCTCTATTCAGAACGTCCCGCATAAATAGATTTCAATGCATTTAGTCGGCACCGCAGATCTATTGTTGTAATTGTTCGCATTTCGACTAACAATGTCGTGGAATACCAAATGCTTGTGGAATTTAGACAGATGGGTTGTCATGCTAGGCCAGGCCTTGACTACGATAGCGAATTTAGTCTATCGGCCTTTTGTGAATACCAGTTAAGCCTAGCGGACATCGAAATCGTAATTTGATCAACCAACTAGCTTATCGGGGTTTTATGAATATGGCCACAGGTTAACAGTCCCCACCACGAGAAGGTAGACCAGAACGATTACCCGTACTCTCACAAGTCGGTCATACCCCTCACATTTTGCTTGTTACAGCAGTTTGCTACCGGGGATGTCTCCTCCTTGTATGGATCACCAAATTTGTTACAAGATGGTTGTTACAAAATGGTAAGAGAGTACAGACTTTTTAAGGGGACCTAATGTGTTTTAAGTATGCATTAATTAAGCTTTGGCAGTAATTCATTGTTTTGTAGATTATGTACAGTTTGTATGTCATTGCTTTGCCTTGCATACTTTGATTGTATGATGTACATACATTTTGTTGTTAATAAACTTCAAACTTCCAACAAACAAAAAATACACATTTTTCGAGTAACTTAAACAAACATGGTAAAATAGAAATGGGACGATCATTTTTCAGTAAGTGAGAGTCACCTTTCTTATAAACAGGTACAATTTTAGCAATTTTTAATTTTGGTGGTACTAAACCAGTTTCCATAGACATATTACAAATATAAACCAACGGTATTGCAATTTGATGAATAATCCTTTTTATAATACAAACATTTAAACAATCATAATCATGAGAAAAAATATTATTAAAAGGCTTACATACATCAATTAACTCACTTTCATTTATTGAATTTAAAAAATATCGAATGCGGAAAATTATCAACAAGATAACTATGAAATTCAAAACTAGTACTATCATGGGGTAAGGATTCTAGGGCAGTAGTACACCGTGTCTCAGATAAAACGAAACCGGGTTTCATGGCAGAAATTTTCTGTCATAATGAATAATTTCCTTGATGATATATATATGTCTGAAAAGCTCTGTGTCTCTTCTTTCATTTGATGTACAACTTATGGCACATTATTCAAGCATGACTGAATTAGAACAATGGAAAGTGGTGTTACCAATATTCCATTTGCACGCATAAATTTTAAGTTTGGGTGAGTTTTAAGGGTTGTAAACGTACTTATTTTTAAAAAGGACAAACACCACATGAAAGTCCATATTTGTATCTTTTACATGACACCTCATGCTAAAAAAATTAATGATTTATGCCAGAGAACGAGTACAATGAAACCATGCCTGATTTCTGCCCAAATGAGTGAAAGTTGAGTAAGAAGTCGCTCACCTTTCCTGACAATGGACTTTGATGCATGAGTGAATTTACACAAACATGGGGATCAGGGAAACCATGAGAAACAGGCTAGATCAGGACAATTACCCATTTGGGCTGGAATCAAGCATGATTTCATTGTACTCGTTCTCTGGCATAAATCATTTATTTTTTAATCATGAGGTGTCATATAAAAGATAAAATTATGTATTTTTATGAGGTGTTTGTCTTTTCTCAAAATAAGTACGTTTACTACCGTTAAAACTCACCCCAAAACCTCACCCAAACTTGCAATTTCTGCGCGCAAATCGAATTTTGGTAACACCTCTTTCCATTGTTCTAATTCAGTCTTGCGTGAATTATGTGCCATAAGTTGTACATCAAATGAAAGAAGAGACACAGAGCTTTTCAGACATATATATATCATCAAAGAAATTATTCATTATGACAGAAAATTTCTGCCATGAAACCCGGTTTCGTTTTTTCTGGGACAGTCTGTACAACAATTATGAAAATATGAGTTAAATTAATTTGCAATTATTTGAGGAACATCAATTTCTGTATCATTACCTACAAAATAAGGGTTACAGTCCGTTATTCCGAAGGTTCGTTATTCCGAAGGTTCAGTTATTCCGAAGGTTCGTTATTCCGAAGGTTCGTTATTCCGAAGGTTCGTTGATCCGAAAATAAAATCGGGTTCGTTATTCCGAAGGTTCGTTATTCCGAAGGTTCGTTATTCCGAAGGTTCGTTGATCCGAAAATAAAATCGGGTTCGTTATTCCGAAAATTAAATCGGGCTTGTTATAATACTATAGTTTGTGTTTTGTTTATTTAATTTACAGCCTGCATTAAGCATACCCCACCCCCTTTCCCTCCCTTGGCCAGACCAATCAAACATTTAAGTTTATTTTATCTCTTTATATGAAATTATAGCATTATAACAAACCCAAATACATTTTCGGATTAACGAACCCGATTTCATTTTAGGAATAGCGAACCTTCGGAATAACGAACCTTCGGAATAACGGACCGTCGGAATAACGAACCTTCGGAATAACGAACCCGATTTCATTTTAGGAATAGCGAACCTTCGGAATAACGAACCTTCGGAATAACGAACATTCGGAATAACAAACCTTCGGAATAACGAACCTTCGGAATAACGAACCTTCGGAATAATGCAACAAATGTTCGGATTAACGAACCCTATTTCATTTTCGGATTAACGAACACTCAGGTATAGGAAATGTGCGTGTTTGGAATAACGAACCTTCGGAATAACGAACCTTCGGAATAACGAACCGCACCCAAAATAAGTAGGCATATTATTACTTGATTTTTGTAATATTGTATTTATAATTGACCATGTGCGGTTAATATAAGTCCTAGCTTCATTCAATTGATTATAATAATACCTTTTCTTCGCATGACGCAATACATTATTAACTTTATTTATGTATGTTTTATAATTTATTGTATTCAATGGGGCTTTATTTTTTAAATATCTGGTATACATTATATTTTTCTTCCGTATATATCTAAGGAGTGTTGGGGTAACCCATGGTTTCCGAATTTTACTTGCGCGTATCTTGCTTTCCTTAAAAGGTAAATGTTTCTTTAATTAGATTAATAAGATTATTAACATATTGAAATAAAGACTCAAGGGGCAAAGCCTGTATTAGTAGGATCCTTTTAAAGACCTCCGAATACAGACAGTGAGTACCCTCAGATAATCCTTGGATAACTTAAGGATGGAGAACCTAAATAATATTTGGCTCGGGGGAGATTTCAATTTGGGTGACATTTGTTGGGAAACGCAATCAGTCAAAACGGGGGCACAAAGGGCAACAATGTGTCGAGACTTGATTGACATATCAAATGACTATGGCCTAGAGCAAGTGGTTAAAAAACGAGATTTCACCATGGGTCTTGCATGCAATGGCAGACGAGATCGGGGGTGCGCTGACGGTCATATTTCAACTGTCGCTGGACTTAGGTGTAATACCAGACGACTGGCTATGCGCCTACATAACACCTGTATTAAAAAAAGCAGACAAATCAGACCGGCATATTATCGGTCCGTTAACCTCGCTTATGTGTGTAGTTAAGTTTTGGAACACATTCTTCACACAAACATAATGCACCATATTTTGGACAAACCACAACATTGTATGTAAACAGCAACATGGATTTAGAAAACAACGCTCGTGTGCAACATTTGATTTCTACCATGCATGACATAGCCTTGGAATACCAGAGATAACAGGTCGATGTTATTAATATGTACTTTCAAAAGGCATTTGATAAAGTGCCTCACACAAGATTGTTATTGAAGTTGTGGAACAATGGTATGAGGGGGAAGATACATAGGTGGATTGAAGAACTTTTGACAATTCCTATAATCTGATACCAAACACCATGCGGTTCAGGATATGTAACACGGGCATTTTTAGGCCCAAACTCAAATGTTAGGCAATTTTTCCGAACAATATGAATTTATTAATTTATATTATTACGCATACATCAATATTTGTATTAGAAGTTTAAGGAATACTTTTCAGAAAACTGTCCTATTATATCAACAATACTCTGTAAACATTTAAAGTGTGTACCGTATCTGAAGAAAAAGTTATAGTACTTGGAAGTCAGCATTTGATATTGACAAAATGGGTAGTTTTGCATGATTTCTCATGCTATACACGGTGTCTCAAAATATGAAATCTTGATTATTGGATTTGTTTACCAAATGATTGCGTCTCTATCTCGGGACACATTCAATTACAGTTATGAACAAATAAACACAACCACCATTTACTGTAATGTGATGAGTATTCAACCATCATCCTGTAATCCGCGTATATGACATGTCTGTCTTATATTTGTTTAATTGCATTTATCGTGAATAAAGCGCTAAAACTGAACTTAAGTCCATTCCACATGGAGCATTCCAGTCAACTGCATACTGTACTGACGCGCCTGCCATGCATATTGCAAATTCGAATCATACTGGGCGCCCATGATGTCAAACATTGTCAAGATCATGTGTATTATCTTGAGTCAGTGTCTTACTGAAGTACACAATATGCGGGAAAAAATATGTGTATCTAGATTCGAACACCATCTTCATCGCATGGCATGTATCCTTCATGCCCTTCGTATCATATTACGATTATCTGGGGACCATAAAGGTCTATACAAATTGGCTGACTTAGTATTAAAACAAAACAAACTTAATTGCTAAACCAATATAAATGCAAGCGGCATGTTTATTTGTGTGTGCAGTACACTGTACTCGTGTAATCATGGTAACAACAACCGATTATGGAGAGAAATATACCAAATCACCAAATATTTATTTGTAAAACTTAAAATTAGCAGGTAAACGGTGTTATTTTTACGTAATTGTTTTCATTATTTTATGTTCACGCGAAAATTAATGTGCTTAAATGCGGCTAGAAGTAGCCAAATATGATTGTATTTCTATTATTGTTGTTACTATGGTTACACATGTACACGGTGGTACAAAAAGTTACTCTAAGCCATTTCCAAAGTGTTTTTCGAACCCTGAAAAAGTCTAGCTAACTGTAGTGTTCCGAATAATAATCATGTTAAAAACATAATTATCCAGATAAGGGCACGCGCCACTCATTCGAATATTGCACTTAATAGTGCACTTTGTATGATGGATTTATAAATATTGCAGTGAAATTACTGATACACTTGTTTCGTGTATTGCAAACCGATGGCGGCATATTCATGACTTTCTATTCTTTCGTATCCTACATCTACACTACTCTACACTACACTACACTACACTACACTACACTACACTACTAGTCTAGAATATTAAATATTTGGCCATGACTTTGCACATCGCAGGGCTGTCTCTTTCGCAACCACCAGATCTTTGAAGGACATTGAAGGAGGTGTTGCATGGTGTGTGATGTGCCACAGTCGTAGTTAGTGTTGTCATCATCTGTGTATCCCCACTTGTTCATGTTGACTTTGCATCGACCCATCCCTGTGCGATGTGGTTGAGGGACATCAATGTATTCCAGTCTTGCTTGTGTCCTGGGAGTAACTGCTCCTTAGTAGGGAGAGGTAGCTTGTCATGGTGGCGGTTACTGCTCTGCGCCTCTCCTCCTAAAGCCTACGTCTGGCCACCTGTGGGGATTCGGTCAGCGGTTGGACATAGTTAGGAAGCTTTTTCTCGATTTGAGCCGTTTCTGGGATGGTTGGATGTCATAACATGGATGGCGGCTATCCTGACTTTGTCTGAGACGCTCCACGCTACTGGCTACTGACCGGCGTATATCGGGTGGAGCAATGCCGAACAGGACATATAGACTGCTTACATTTGTCGGCTTTAGACAACCAGAGATTGCTCTGCAGCTATCGTTGATAATAGGGTCAAAGTTTATTCGAGTGCGAGGATCTTTCGCAGACTGGGCACGCATACTCCGCAGCAGAATAACAAAGTGCAAGAGCTGTTGCCCCTAGTGTAGATGCACTGTCACCCTAAGAGGAGTTTGTCAGTTTCCGGAGGAGGTTGTTCCTGGTCCTCACTTTCCCCCTCACCTTTCCGATATGCTGCTTGAATGAAAGTGTTCGATCCAGGGTAACGCCAAGGTACACTGAATGATCGCAGTGGTCGAGGGGGGTACCATTCCATGTGAGTGATAGTTTCTTCCCAGCCTCGCGGTTGCGTAGATGAAATAAGCAGACCTGGGTCTTGGTAGGGTTTGCTTTCAGCTGGTTGTCTCTGTAGTATATTGTCAGTTTGTCTAGGGCTGATGTTTAAGGGTGCTCTCTATATCATTGGTATCGCTGTGCTGGGTGGCAATGACGAGATCGTTAGTATAGATGAAGCTCCTTGTGCCTGGAGAGACAGGTTGGTCATTTATGTAGATGTTGAACAGGACTGGAGCGAGAACACTGCCCTGTGGGAGTCCATTCTTCTGTATCCTCCACCTGCTACGCTTTCCGTTCAGCTCGGACAGGAGTCAATGAAGACCAATGTATCTATACTTAGGAAAATGTTATTTTCACACAATCAATCTACTTTTTTTAAGCTTGACGTTTCGAACATCTTCTTTGTTCTTCATCAGAATGTCTGAGTCTGACCGCTAGATGGCGCGGTCAGACACTGGTCCCACACGTGACTCAGCATGTAGCCCCCCTCGTCTCTGTTCATGTTCTTAGTCTTTCTTATCCACACCGCTTCCTTTACCCATCTGGTAAAGCGGGTAGATTCTCTTTCCAAGACTTTGCTATTGTCCCAATCGATGTTATGGTTATATTGCGCTACATGATCCGTGATTGCTGATTTGTTTGTTTCAGTCAGAGATGCTTTCCTTTGTGATCTTGTGAATCTTTTCTCTTTCACTGTCGTTACATCTTGTTTGTGTTCTTTGAGTCTTACACCAAATGTCCTACCCGTCTCTCCTACGTATGCCCTATCGCAATTAGCACAAGGGATCTGGTACACACAGTTAGTCGTTTCATTGATGTCCTGCTTGTCCTTGGGGTGTACTAGTAACTAGTACACCCCTAGGACAAGACTGGACATCAATGAAACGACTGACTGTGTACAAGATCCCTTGTGCTAATTGCGATAGGGCATACGTAGGAGAGACGGGTAGGAAATTTGGTGTAAGACTCAAAGAACACAAACAAGATGTAACGACAGTGAAAGAAAAAATATTCACAAGATCACAAAGGAAAGCATCGGAAAAGGAAACAAACAAATCAACAATCACGGATCATGTAGCGCAATATAACAGTAACATCTATTGGGACAATAGCAAAGTCTTGGAAAGAGAATCTACCCGCTTTACCAGATGGGTAAAGGAAGCGGTGTGGATAAGAAAGGCTAAGAATCGAAAAAGATATCGCTAGTGATATTCGTTTGTCTCGCAATGTGGTCAACAAGGAATCTAAAAGCTCACGACGTTTCGTGCGCCGCTGCAACACTTCGTCAGGTGTGATACAAATGTAATGCAAGCAAGGGATTATATACCCCGCGGGTATAATCCCTTGCTTGCATTACATTTGTATCACACCTGACGAAGTGTTGCAGCGGCGCACAAAACGTCGTGAGCTTTTAGATTCCTTGTTGACCACATTGCGAGACAAACGAATATCACTAGCGATATTTTTTTCGATACCATATCCGCAATGAATAATATTTTTAGCAAAGACTAAGAACATGAACAAAGACGAGGGGGGCTACATGCTGAGTCACGTGTGGGACCAGTGTCTGACCGCGCCATCTAGCGGTCAGACTCAGACATTCTGATGAAGAACAACGAAGATGTTCGAAACGTCAAGCTTAAAACAAGTAAGTTGATTGTGTGAAAATAACATTTTCCTAAGTAACAATTTCACAATCAGATGAATCTTATCAAAGAATGTATATATACTGTATATACCCGGACACTCTATTTGGTTCATCGACATCCGTAGTAACATTACCGTGCTGGCAGCAGTTAAAGATTACTCAGTGGCATATCAGATTCCGACAATACGCGTTGTATCAACCAATCATCACATTGGTCACATGTCAACACAGACAACACTAGATCCCTTTAATGAGGTCACTACAAAAATTACCATTGGCGTTGATTTGGCAATTTGTTCAGACATTAATAACTGCACAAATTATGGTCATCATCCCTTTGTCGCCGCAAAGAATGTTTGAAGTAACAACATAATGTCTCATTTCTACAGGAAACACGTATACTGGCCAAATGGAAGCATTCAATTGCACCACGCTTGGTCCCAACGATGAACAAATAGAACTTACCGGCAAGGAAGTGAAAAGGGTGCTCAAATTTGCAGATATTTACGTTCATAAGGTGAGTGGATATTTATTGGAACTACAGCGTCAAGATGGTCTAATTTTCATAATTCTACTCTCTATACGCAATTGTTCATGAAGAAAAATAATTTGGCAGTCATTTCTCCTGAAATCAATCAATTTGGGGGGGGGGGGGGGAACTGGTAAATATCTAATTGTTCTGGGAACGCCCATTTTAAATCGCCAACATGTGACGTCATCTAAAGAACGGACTAATGAACTTAATTCTGTAGATGACGCGTCATGACGTAAGCCAATGAATTGTCAAGCACATGTAAATCACGCTGCCGATTCTGAACCCTAAATGTGGGTGGGGCGTAAACTGGCTGCTAAATGAGATTTGGCATCAGAACATTAGTCTGAAATCACTACTGTGTTGTTTTTTTTCATGGATTTTTTTTCGGCAAGTTTTTTTACAAGTCATCAACTATGGAATAGGTGGCAAAGTGCGTGGTATTCTTTAGGTCATTTAAGGATTCTGCACGCCAGACATTAGACAGAGCCAAACTAATGTAATATGAACTAACGTTTTATAGCTTAAGGCGTTACCTCAAGCGTAATACTTTTGTAATGACGATACACAATATCACTAAGTGAACAAGCCATTAAAGGAATTGTTGAGTTTCGGTATGAAGGGCGCTAAGCAAACTATGTTTTGTGAGATAATGAAACACTGAGTGCCAAATGTGAAAGAGCATACCTTTTTAATGATAGATACATTTTATTCGATCCACATCGGTTCATAAATTGCTCAAATATCCATAAACATAACAATTTGTAATGATTGTTGGAGCACCACAATTATTCGATAATTTTGAACCAGCCGTTAGATAAAATGTAAAATGCTTCTTCTTTCAAACGTTAACAAAATAGGTTTTTAAATATTTGTTAATTATCTTTATTATCTAATCACTATTTTAACAAAACATCACATGCTTCATATTTCTTTTAAAAAAACGCCTTCTTGAGTTGTTACGACTCTTTGTAATATTGCATTCATTTCGGGCATGGTGGAGTTATCACTATTAGCTTGTAATGTAATGGTGCAGGTTTTAGTTACTTCACACAAACTCTTTAAATGCTATATCTCATGTCTTACTTTATCAAATAATTGCCCTTTCCAAATGTATTCCACTTACAGAAATTGCTTAGCCGATTACCCAACGATAAAGTGATCGCTAAAATCAGCACTGTGCCGAACAAAAGTGGTGCGTATCTTTATTTTCCTCCTAAACATCTTAATAGTGTAACACTTTGTGTAAATCGATACAATCCAACATGCGGTAGTCTACGCAAGTAAGTATAACCATTGACCACTCTAACATTGGAACTGAACTAATATACGAGACGGCGTACCTTGAATTTAGTACCATACATATTATGTTCAGTTTTTGAAATGGGGATAATGTGAAGAGCTTTCAACCATAAGGCGCGAAATCTACTTGTTCAACTTCCAAGGAAATCAGGTTTTTTGTTTTAATTTTTACATGTGCCTATGGGAATATGAAAATTGATTTTTCGATATTTTTATTTTCCGTGAGTTTGTCGTAAAATGTGGATTATACATAGAGATTATTGACTCAATTTGTATGGAAATTCGATTTAGCGCCTTTTGGAAGTGAGCTCTTCATATAATTAATACAATTATCATGCAACCGTAAAAATATATTGTTGATTTGCCAGCCTTTAACCCTAATAAGGCCGGGGGGCCATAATGGCCCCCCCTCCGCAATTTTGTTTATTGCTCCAAAACTCTGTAAGATGACTCGCCGCTGCTTGGTGACTGTTTTCTTTTGCGTCTTGCGCATATTTTAAAACAAACATTTTGAAAATCGGACCTACCGTTACGAAGTCACGTGACCTTTTGTCTATGCATGTCAGCCCGAAAATCGCTCAATTTCGTTATTTGTGTACAAAACATATGGAAATATCAGTTTTTGTAAAAGGAAGTATATCATCGGTTATTTGGTCTTGTTTACATTTTATATGTTTGTTTTGGGGTTCAAAATAGATGAATTATAGTTAGAAATAAAATAAACAACAAAAACAATTAAATACATAAGTTTAAAAAAACAAAGAAATGCATAAGAAATTATAAAAACAATAGAAAACATAAGGAAGAACCTGGCTCTTGCAAACGAATTTGTCACATTATTATTCCAAATGCTATAAAGAATATATGTAGTGAAAACCAATGTTTAATTATGAAGAATATATGATTTATGGGTAAAAATATGAATTGTATGACCTTATTTGCATAAATTACCATAAATATGCAAATTAATGAATTAAAAAAAGAATAAAAGTACCATTGTATTCTATACACTTCACTTATCATGCGTGCAAATTTTCACGGCGATCGGCAGCTCCGCGGCCGAGATCTTAGGGGGGGAGGGGGGGGGGGGGGTGGGGGGGGCATAATTTAATGAATAACCTTATTATGATTTAATTATTCTATGAACTTCGACCAGTAATTCAGTAAGATAGAATATTGCATTCTAATCTGAAATGCTATAACGAACATGTACTAAACGTTGGCCAAGGCGCGTTCCACTGTATATTGTTCATCTTATCAGTAACTGAGCAGTGATTGACATTATTATGATGTAACCGTGATAATTTCGCTTTGAAGAGTTTGTTTAAAAACTGCTTGGCAATGAGTGTAAATTATGAAAAACATCCACATCCAATAAAGATGTTCGTTCAATATATATATAGGATCCACTCACTATATAGAATCCACTCACTATATAGAATGCTGTTTCATTGACTGATACCAGTCAATTTGTCATACGGGGACGCTATTCATGAGTTGAACATGGATGTCACTTTTAACAGGAGTATTATTTTGTGATGAATTTTTACAATGTAGAGTAATAAGAAGAAAAGGGTCGTTATACACAATACAAATTGAAGGTTGTTATAGACAATGAACGAAAAGAGTCGCTGTTCATGAAACGTTTATTCAAAATCGCTAGATAAAACACCACACAAAATACGTCAACAAACTAATAACAAGGAAACAAACTACAGCCAAAACTGCTAATGTAACCACCTGCACATAACGACCGCTCTCCGGTCCTCCCCTGAAAAAAAATCATGTCTTAAGCGATCTTTGTAATCCGACCACAATGGTAAAACGATATTATGAGGGATAAAAAACAAAATAATACATCTTGACTTCAGAATCAATATAGAAAACTAAACACATATATTATGGCTTTAATAGTGCAGCTGATTCTTTCAAGTCTCATGATGAGCAGTTATATGATAAATTAAGTGACACAATGTGCAATGTTAAATTCACTTAACCCTAATAAGGCCGGGGGGCATAATGCTGCCCCCCCCCCCCCCACCCTCCACAATTTATTCGATTTCTGCAAAACGCGGTAAGATGACGCGTCGCTGATTTGTGATTTTTTTTTTTGAGGCCGGGGGGGGGGGGGGGGGGGCGGGGAGGGGGGAGGGGTCTTGCGCATATTTTAAAATACAAATTTTGAAAATTGGACTTAGCATTACAAAGTCACCTGACCTTTTGTACATGTATATGCCTGTCAGGCCGAAAATCGCTCATTATCGTGATTTGTGTACAAAGCATATGAAAATCAGTTTAAGTAAAAAGATAAACATGTATATCACTGCTTATTTGTTCTTGTTTTATATAATTGTAATTGTATATGTTCGTTTTAGGGTTCAAAATAGTTGAATTATAGTTAGAAAATAAATAAACGACAACAGCAATACAAAACATAAGTAAACAAAACAAGGAAAAAAACATAAGGAAGAACCTGGCGCTTCCCAATTTTTGTGTCGTATTATTATTCCAAATGCTCTAAATAATATATGTAGTGAAAAACTATGAAGAATAGTATGATTTATGTGTAAAAATATGATTTACATGACCTTATTTGCATACACTACCATAAATCTGCAAATTAATTTTTTTAATTTTTTTTATTCAAATTTACAGTTTTACCCATACACTTCACTTATCATGCGTGCAAATCGGCGATTGGCCTTCAATATCCAAGCCTTTTTAGGGTTAAAAGGATAATACAAACATTTAATATCTTTTTAAAAAATGCCAATACACGTACATCATTTCAATGTTTGCTGTGGTTATGCATACAACACATATCAAATCAAACTACGGACACATACGTGCGTGTACAGATACCAATGTTCATGTGCATATATTATATAGGCAAATAGTATGCGACCATTCAAAATGGCCGCCAACTTGTCTAATGCAACCACCTGTCTATGGTGACCTCTTTTTGCCGGTCCCCTCAGTGGTCGCTGTAGACAGGTTTGATTGTATCGTAAATGTTTGATTATAAGCGCTATCTACCTCTAAAACTCTAAATCTTCTGACCCTGGCAAGACGGCTCTTCCCTTAGTAATGTTTGTTGTTTGTTATTTTTGTTTAACATCGTCCTTCATCACGTTCATATTGAATATGTCCCTGGTTCAATAATTATCAAGTTTCATTAACATGTATTGAACGATGCACTTTATCCATAATTAGCGAATCATTGCTTGTCTTTTGTTGATCGTTGAAAGAACACATTTTTCACCAGTCAGCTGTTATTCCGTTAGTCAAGCTGAATTGAGAACAGACCAGCATCAGTGGCTGCCAACAGTACCTTTATTCGAAAATTCATTTCAAGGTATAATAGTAGATGGAATTAAACAAAGACACGTTTGGGATACTATTGTACTTCCAGTCGATACCAGTCTTAACGTTATTGTATAAATGTAAACAGTGTATTATTCTTACATCTTCTATACCTGAAATAAAGGCATGGCTTATAGAAGATGATTATCCCCATAGACCGGCAGCCGAGAGGACTTTTGTGCTTCGAAAAGCATACTGATTGTTGTACCCGTGGATAAAAGGGTCAATTGCGCTTCCAAAGTTTGGCCCCTGGGGATTGTCCTATGCTTTTATATTTGTGCGAATGTACCGTGTTCAACATCGCTGACTGCGAGAAGAGCGAAAGAGATTACAAAGTGATCGCTGATTCGTATTTGGCAATTTCGGAAAATTGTACGTTGCCTGTTTTGAAAGACGAAATACACGTAGATGCATCGGGGATTTAGTCATTTATTTCAGATAAGATACAATAATTTGTTTTCGTTCATTTATTCATCTATTTCAGATAAAACACAATAATAAAAACGGTACAGTGATAAAATTTACAGGTATTTGCCTTAGAAGCAAAGTGCTTGTTAACGGCAAACCCATGTAAACAAAATCAAAATCCGAACAAAAGAAATTATTTGTATACATTACTTTAAGCATGTAAATCATACAACCCTCACAAATTGAGGTTTTACATATGAATCGAAATTGCACTAAGAAACATAACCTAAACATTTAACAATAACAAGTACAGAAGACAAGAACAACAAAAACACATCGTCGATACTCAATAATTAGTGAACAATTGAAGTTTAAAGATGCGTTTAAATATGGTACAATTATTAATATTCTGCAAATCTGAGTTAAGTTTATTCCATTCTACAACTCACTGGTATTTTATCGAGCGCTGTAAACATAACGAGTTCAGTTTGGGTAAATAATTTTTTTGTTTCCCCTTGTATTAAGTCCATGGACATATGAGTGCTTTATGAAGAATGTAAAAAAAACTTTATGTAAACGTTGGTGTACAAATGTATGCATAAAAAGAACAACATTAAATGATACATTGTATATTCAATAACTGCATTGATTTAAAAAGAGGTGCAGTATGAGCTCTAAAATGCATATTAAAACACATTCTGATAGCTTTTTCTGTAAGATTAAGAGTCTTCTTAAATGTGAATTACTTGCACTTCCCCATACCAAATTGCAGTAGGTAAAATGTGGTAAAATAACAGACTTATATAGCATTTGTAAGGATTTCAATGGCAAGAAAAAGCGTAACTTAAAAAGCATACCAATATACATACTAGTCTTTTTACATACCTAATCAATCTGTTTTATCCAGGATAGTTCATTGTCTACAACAACGCCTAAAAAGTAATGCTTTCAGCTTTCTCAACAATTATATGATCAATTTGAAGTTGTGGAGTCTGTTACACCCTCTTCACCCTCTGATAATCAAACACCATGTATGTAGTTTTTGACGTATTAATCTGTAACCCATTTTTATCGAACCAGTTACAAACGCTCAACATCTCATGATTTGCATGTGCCATTAACGTGTCTAGATTACCATTTGACAAAAATAAATTAGTATCATCAGCATACAAAAGAAATTTCAATAAATTAGATGAATTCATAATGTCATTAATAAATAAAATAAATAACAGCGGTCCGAGTATGCTTCCCTGCGGAACACCCTGTTTAATACGGAGAATTTGGGAATTAACATCGCAATATGTAGTGTATTGACAACGGGAAGAAAGATAGCTAGAGAACCACTAAAGAGGAACGCCTGGGACACCATAATGGTTAAATTTATACAAGAGAATATCATGACTTTAACAATCAAACGCTTTACTCAAGTCAATATTAATACCTACATCATATTCGTTTTTTTCAAAGAAAGAGTAAAGTAATTATGTTGCGTAATGTAGGGCAGTTTCAGTTGAATGATATTTTCGAAAACCAAATTGTTGGGAAATAATAATATTATTTTTATCAAGAAAGTCAGAAAGTCGTTTATAAACTAATCGCTCAAGTATTTTTGAAAAAGTAGACAATAATGCTATCGGGCGATAATTTGTAATTAAGTGTGGATCATCCTTTTTTAGGACAGGGATGATTTTAGATGTTTTCATTGTCTCGGGGAAAATTCCAGTTATAAGTGATAAATAAAAAAATTGTGAAAGTGGTTCTGCAATAAAATGTATGATCTTTTTCAATTGAAAAGAAGAGAAACCATTGTGACTGGCTGAATGGCTAAGTTTGAATTGTTAAGTAATTTGAATTAATTCCGTTGGGTTTGTTGTGGAAATAAAAAATGATTGTTAACATCTTGGACCAAGATAATTCTGGAACCCAGGGGTATTATCAGATTGAATGAAAGTTCCAGAGTTCACAAAATATTAATTAAAAGCGTTGTAAATCTTACTATGACCTAATAACTTCTCACCATTGTGATGAAAGTATGATGGCAAATTAGATGGACGCTTACCGAGCAAGTCATTTAAAATTGACCAAGTTTTCTTTAAATTAAAACGTCTTTTTTTTTTATATATCCATATATTTCTTATACCATGATCTTTAAAGGTGCACCTGTAAAGTGTCAGACATTGCCCAAAATGACATTTGAGGCTTCAATCCTGTACACAAATCATTGTAGGATATGTCCGAATGATGTGTGAAACTTTCATTGAAAAAGAACACTGCTTTCCTAGTTAAAAACGAAAATATGCGTCAGCTGTTAACACGGACGTTTATGAGGTTTATAACCGTTAGCTAACGCTTTTGAGCTGAATGATAGATATCGTCATACTAAAGTGGCATTTGAAAAAATATAACCCTATTTTATTATTCTCTTACCATAAGCTAAACAACACGGTATAAGAGAAACGAGGAACGTCAAGTAATTTTCGTGGAGTTAGACACTTTACAGGCCTCACTTTAACGAAAATGAATGTAAAACAACCTTAACACTAACCCCAGAGATCATTTTTGTTTTTATGTACATAGATCACATTTTTGAAAGATTAAAAAGTGTTGTGATATTAGCACTTTTAAACTTCACCTATAATTTGTTCATGTGCGGTGTAAACATTTCTTGTATGCAATCCTCACTGTAGAAAATCAAGGAGTCTAGCAAACTAAGTGACGGAGCTGCTAATCAATTGTATGGAGGTTGACTTTTTTCATCATAAACACTAAAATGAAGGAAGACTGAATGCGAAACACTAATTTCTTGTATACCTCCCTATGAAAATGTCACTCGGGACCTAAATGTTTTCCCACCTGCAAGAGAGGCCTATAGGCCCCATTTAAGTGGTGGCTTTGAACATCTATTAAGGAATTTGAATCAGTAGTTTTTGATATTATACCATTTTTTATACAAGCGTTTAATTCAATCGCAATGTTCCTGTAAACCAACTTACATTTAAGTTATTTAAGTTACATAATGGCCCCCCCCCCCCCTCCTCCGCGATTTTTGTTATTGCTCCAAAACGCTGTAAGATGACGGGCCGCTGCTTGGTGACTTTTTTTTTTGGGGGGGGGGGGGGTCTTGCGCATATTTTAAAACAAAAATTTTGAAAATCGGACCTACCGTTACGAAGTCACGTGACCTTTTGTCTATGTATGTCAGCCCGAAAATTGCTCAATTTCGTGATTTGTGTACAAAACATATAGAAATATAAGTTTTCGTAAAAGGAAATATATCATTGGTTATTTGGTCTTGTTTACATTTTATATGTTTGTTTTGGGGTTCAAAATAGTTGAATTATAGTTAGAAAAAAAAGAAAAAAAAACAATAAAATACATAAGTAAAAAAAAAAAAAGAAATACATAATAAATTATAAAAACAATAGAAAACATAAGGAAGAACCTGGCTCTTCCAAATTTTGTTGTCGTATTATTATTCCAAATGCTCTAAAGAATATATGTAGTGAAAACCAGAGTTTAAATATGAATTTTATGACCTTATTTGCATAAATTACCATAAATATGCAAATTAATGAATTGTTCAAAAAATTTAAATTACCGTTGTATTCTATACACTTCACTTATCATGCGTGCACTTTTTCACGGCAATCGGCCGCTCTGCAGCCGAGATCTTAGGGGGGACCATAATGCCCCCCCCCCCCCCGGCCTGCTGAAGACCTCAAATAGCCCGGCCTTTTTAGGGTAATAGTCATTATACAATCATCAATATTCATTATAATTAATATTCGAATTGCACTCAACGTCTTGGTAAACTTCCCACTTTAAAGACAACATACAGAGCCATGTACATAGCGCGGCATATAATCAAACATTAACGGTAGGCTAACCATGTCGCATGGTGTTAAAACATTCTACTATATAAAACGAATATATGAAGAGCTTTCAACCAAAATTGCGATAAATCCACTTTTTCAACTTCCGAGGAAAACAGGTTTATTTGTCCAACTTTGTACACGTGCCTATGGGAATATGAAACTTTAACTTTCTATATTTTGAGTTTGAGTGAGTTATTTGTCGTAAAATGTGGATTCCTAGATAGCTACGTAGATTATAAATGTATATATATCGTTAACTCAATTGTTATGGAAAATGGATTTAGCGACTTTTGGAAGTGAGCTCTTTATATAAAACACATTTTTAAAAGCGACCAATGCCATATTGCCATAATAAAGTATATAAAAAGCGACGCAATGTTATATCATGATCAGCAACCCTGATGTTGTATTATGAAAAAGAACAATTTTCTCTAGTTATCCATAGAGGCAATGTATGATCAAAGGTCGTTATGCCTTTATGATTAGCGGCCCCTTTTGTCGCGGTCTCTAAGTATGCGAAGATAATACATTTTGGGTTCAATACGATTATGATTAGGTTCATAGTAGAACAGCTTGGGCTATTATTTTCCCATGGTAGTCAAGATAGTGCGCAATATTAATGTGCGGGTGGGCTATTGACGATCAACATTGCTAAGAGTCAGATTTATCACCAGGTATGACCTAGGATCGTTGTTATCACTTTGTATTATATGTTTTATATCAGCAGAAACATGGAGCCAGCAGTCTGCAAAACACGAAGGGTTGCATCATACCATACAGGTTCATCGAATCGGCGAAAACCAGAGGGTTGTCGGCATTAGCACGGAAGAGCTTTTAAACTTAAAACATGAGATTGAGGACGTGGTAAATAAGTTTACTCGGCGTATGTCACGTTTCGACAGATGGATGCCGCCAGACTATTTCATGGCCTCAATCTCACTGAACTATTTCTCGTAAGTTGCCTGACGGTAGAAGATGCAATCTCACAGACTGTTATCATTCTCAGTAATGTCCTTATCATTTGCAAATTCAGTTGAAGGGATAATTGAGTTTTGGTAAAGAGAGTACAGTTATGATCCAACATAAGTTTAGTAACCAAACCTGCTCCATTACATTACAAACTAATAGTTAAAACTTCACCATTCTCGAAAGTAATGAATAATTACACACGACTAAGTAAAAAGCCCTTGGTCATTCAAAAAGAGCATTTTTCATCATCTCACAAACAAATTATTTCATGCAGCGCCCTTTATACCAAAACTCAACTATGCCTTTACTATTCATGCGTTACCATATCGTATCTAAATTATTTGTTTTGGAATATCAGATAAGGAAGTCAAATATAACGTAAGATGATCTAGTGATTAATCATACTAAAATGTAGGGTAGTGCGATGCATGTGTCAAGATCATAAGTAATTTTAAATGTTTATTATATTAAAAGTGAATAATTTGAATTTATCACCTCATATACATGTGTAAGCATATTTCGTTGGTAATGATCTTACTCGGTCAAAACATATCAAAAATGGTATTGCACAATGTTCTGCAATGTTTGGATATAACAGGAGGGTTATTAATCCAATACATACGATTCTTTTGAGACGTTTGTTTTGTGCATTATGTCAATTGTATACCAATCATTGAGTATGTTATTCCCGTTCGGCTTCATTTTTAGACAAATCATATTTATGCTCTTGAAGCTGTTCGAATACGTATTACCTGGTTTTGTTTTTCATAATAATGTGGCAAATACTTTGACGAAGAAATACTTTGAATTTCCCTAAACTATCCTCGTAAGGTGTCAGATTGTAAAGGTCGCAACCTCACGAAGGCTTTTATCATTCGTATTATGTAGGGTTCAATTGCTTTTTCAGTTAACATCCATGCATGCATCAACATGATATGTCGTGATTACATATTTTTGTTTTTAGAATATCAGGTAAGGAAGGCAAATATTACGTAATCTAGTGATTAAACATACTAAAATATATTAACTCTGTTGACATGGGCAAACATTGATGAGTGGTTGATTCAATGTTTATTGTTGTCACCCAATACGTCCACTGGTTGTTGTGTAAACAATTTCAAGTCAAATGGACGTTATATGGCCGAGTAATGAGCAAAAAGGCAGAGTGATATTCACTAACTCATTGCACTCAATTTTTACACGGTTTTCGTGGTCCAGTGGATAATTTAACATCAATTAAACTAAATATCTTTTTAACGAAAGGGAAATTTGGAAAACCGAAACCGTCCCATGCCTTTGTTGTTAACACGAATACACTTAGGTATGAGGGGAACCACTAGAATACCAATTGGATTTTGAGGATTTGGACAATGTTACTAAGTCCCTTTTAAGTGATTCAGTAACTTTGTCTAACTCTTTACTTTTACTTTGAAGCTTCCACATTTCTCTTCTACCGTGTTGTTTAGCTTATGGTAAGAGAAAAATAAACCAGGGTTAGATACTTCGTTATTTTTACTTTAAAATGACTATTTGGGTGTTCTCATATTCCACCATCAATCTTACCTGTATTGAGAATACGGAAACAATTATGCTTTTGTATTTGTCCACAATTTTGTCCGCTCGAATGTTTTTAAATTGTATTGCTTTATTATGTTACCTGATTTTGGGACACTCTACCTGCATATTGCAGGGATTTATTTGTCTATTCTTCTGTCAATATTATCTTAAATTCGTTACGTCAGTACCTGTTATATATTCCTCCATAGAGGAATTGTTTTGGTAGTATTACTTCTGTGGTTGGTATCCATGTGTTTTGATGTGTTTTTTTTTAAGTCTCATATGTGTTAATGTAACGTGTGCATTACCCATCGCCTTAGCATGCTATTTCGATAAGCTACTAATATCTATTCATTATAACTTTAATATCATTGGTGTAAGTGAATCGTGGCCTAGGGTCGACTCTCCCCGATTGTTTGAAATAAAGGGCTATAACATGCTTGGCAAGAATGTAAAAGGAGGTGGAGGTGTTATGTATGTTAAAGTCATCACACTGAAATTGTTACATAATGTTCTCAATTCATACAAGTGTTTGTAAGAATGGTATTGTTGGTGTAATACTTATCGCCCCCTAGTTCTTCCGTTAAATATCATATATATATCATTAAGCGTTTTGTGTTAATACATCGACCCAAAGAAGGCAAGCATTATTTGTCCTTGGAGACTTAAAGGGGTAGTTCAGTTTTGGTATAGAGGGTGCGATATATTTTAATGACAGAATAAACTCTATTTTATCCAAATCAGTTCAGAAACGGCTAAATATCAATTATGCATGGTGGAGTTATAAATATTTGTTTGTAATGTTATTGTGCAGGTTTTGGTAACTAAAGATCAGCCTTATCAAACCTGTACTACCCCTTTTAATATATACTCCGCAAAAAAAGAAACTGGACACTTGTATTAGACCAAATATTTCGTATTCATTAACGATAAAATATATGATATTGTATATCAAATTAAAGTTAAAATTACCCTCTTCAATATTCGCATGAAATCCAGATGAAATCATTCATGCATGACTTGTCACGGTCAATTAACCACACCAAGGTCTGTTTTCAAAAATAGCAAAAATGGAACATCCACTCAACCATATAAATGTTGATAAGCATAATCTAAAACGCTATATTCATGAGATGGCATAATTTTTCATTACAAATGTGACCTTTTCTATCTTCATCTCAATAAAGAGTATAAATGAAGACAAATTGTGAACGTTATAGGTGTTATTTTCATCCAAAAGTAACAAAATGGGGAATTCCATGGCAAAGCTTTATTAGTCAAAACCACAGTTTGTGCCCTTATTTCAGCATGAAAATGGTATAAATTCTTCTCAAGAATTATACCGTAGTCCAAAGATCTTCAAAACCAGAAGTCACCCTTGGTCAAACATTTGGGCAGTCTTTAACATGACATTTATCTAGGTAATTATGGTTAAAATTGCAGGGGATACATGAAATAGACAAGCTTCATGCCTGTAATACAGACCAGTATAATAATGCTCTCATAACCTGGCCCTGTTTTATTGACAAATTTGTATTTCCAGAGTTTGTTCATAACAATAAAATTGAATAATGTCATAATTTACTTGCCCCGCTCATCTTGTTTTAAGTGAAACGCTTACTATCATTTCAGTCGAATGGTGTGGTCCTCCATTGTTTTGCTATTTTTGAAAACAGACCTTGCTAGTGTTAATTGACCATGGCATTTCATGCATGAACGATTACACCTTTAAGTTATACCCTGCATGTAGAGGACTAAATTCCCTTTAATTTGATATATGATCATGTACACTTTATCGTACATTAATATGAAATATTTCAACTTATACAAGTGTCCAGTTTCTTTTTTTGCGGAGTATACATTTACACATGAGGAGTCCAAGTTACGATTGTCTTACCTTTGTATCGATGTATGCAATCTATACCGACTGATAAATAAGCGCATTCGTATATTAAATTGTGACCTCACAAACTGTTGACAATGATATTACAAATGTTGTTGACAGTTAATGTATACATAGTATATTGTACACTCTAAAATATCTGATCATGCCCATTTCTGCTATTTATAAAAAAATTCCATTGGACACAAAAGAGTCAATACTTAACATTATTTTCGAAAGTTTACAACTAACGCAATTATTCCTTAAGCAATGCACTGACATTAGTAAAAGCGGTCAACTGTGTATGCCGAACAAGAAAGTGGTGATAATGCGTAAGATTATGTTTAAATAGATCAATGCGTCAATATGATACAAATACACACAAAGAATAGAATTAGCAGGAACACAATTTGGAGACTATGGATAACGAAGTGGTACTAAAACTGAACATTATTTATTTAAGGGGGGTTCATACCCCCCCCCCCCCCCCCTCCCCTTTGGCTGTTTGGGGGGATTGGTTCACCCCACCCCCCTTCGTTAAAAAATTGTGGTTTTGAGTGGTTTAGTGGTTTTGAGGCCAATTTTTAGTGGTCTCAAGCATCATAACCAATGGTCTCGGGCCGAAAAACAAGTGGTCATCGGTCTCGGCCGTGAAATTTGTGAGAGGTCTCAGTCTCGGCCTCGAACAATTTTAAAGGATCTCGGACTCGGCTTCAAAAAAATCTTCATCGACAACCCCCCTCCCCCCGCCCCCCTTTGAAAAAATGTTGACGGACACTCCCCTCGAAAAATGTTCACTGACACCCCCCCCCCCTCCCCTCAAAATTCCCTCAAAAAAATCTTCACTGACACCTCCCCCCCCCCCCCCTCGAAAAATCTTCACCGACACCCCCCTCGAAAAATCTTTACCGATATCCCCCCTCGAATTTTTTTAGAGAACACCCCCTCGAAAATTCCTTACCGACACTCCACCATCAAAATGTTTGGTCGACGAAATAACTCCCCCCCCCCCTTGAAAAAATCCCGGTTTCGCCACTGTGTTATCCTATTCAAAATAGTCTATAGTGGGAGTTCTGGAGAAGTTGAAATGGCCGCGAAAATTGTCATTTCCAAACATTCTCATCCGTTATCATGCAGAGATATGAGTTACAAATTGAATATTTATACCTATATAATGATTGTCATGCAGATTATACAAACGTTAAACGAGTAGGTAAGTTTTAGTATACATGGTATAGAAGGTGCTGAACGAAATAATGTGTGTATTAACAAATTTTAAAAAAAATGAATGTCACATTTGAAAGAGCATACAATTTTGATGACAGAATAAACTGTGCCCGACGAATTTAAATTGTAATTTACTAATAATTATGTTTTACAAATTAATAAGTTGATTATGTTGACATTTGGCGAAATGATCGAATAAAGACGAAATTGATATTTAGTTTCCGTCTCGTGTTTGCCTTTCATATTGGGCATCATTGTTAAGATATTGCTATCGTATGGTGTATTCTGCAACTCTGCAAAATTGGATTTTCCGAGCAGTATCAGACGATATTACCCCTCCGTTGGGCTAATAAGCAAATAATAACCGTTGGTGGAGGCGATGGCACAAACTATCACTTCCGAGGCGATCTGGATGTAGCTATCTTTCCGAAGCGAAGCTGAGGAAAGATAGCGTATACATTCAGATAGCCGAGGAAGTGATAGTTTGCCATCGCCTGAAACCAAAAGGTGATTATTTGCTTTATATTCTACATCGAACTTCTAGATCTAGTCTACTGGTCTAAGCAGGCCTAGTCTAACTCTAAGTACTGAGTGTTACTACACATGTAGGTTTGATCTACTTACCAACAATGACGTTATTCCAATTTCGGTAACAGGGTAACTCCAGGCTTGACAATTCCATTATATTGAACAGTTCAAAAGTCAACAACAGTAACTCCTTGAAAAATCCAAAAGTTAAAACGCGAAATGTAAACTCCACCAATTCAAATGTCAACAAACACGAAAATAGAGTCTCCCCAACACTTGGTCTAGCGCTTTCAAGTCCATGTCGTCAGAATGTATGCTTCCAGCTCATCGCAATAATCTTGGAACACTTTCAGGCTGAACTTAAGTTGTCGCTTTGTATTTTTACTTTCACTCTCAAGCAAAAAAATGTCAATTTCAGCTTCGTTAGAGCTCAAATCTTACGTCTGTGACCGCCATTTAGAACAACAGAACAACAACAAACGGTGTAATGTATGTACGATACGTATCATATGGTACAGTGCATAGCGAATGCATGCAGCTTCAGTGCGCTACATATGCACAGCGAATAAAATAAATTTGTAATTCGCGCGGATAGAGTTATCACGCAACATCATTTGGGTACTGAATTTGTACACGAGCTAGCTCCACAGTCGAGTCATTGACTCGGAGTCAATGCAACCGCGGGGTGTAGATAGTACTTTTATCTAGTGAGTGCAACGCACTTTCACCCAAGCTATCTTCTCCCATCAATGATGGGCGAAACTATGTTTAATCACATGATTAACTTTGGACCAATCGTAGAGCAAGATTCTTAGTATGTGGAATATAATATTCAATACAGCGCGTAAGTGCGCACATTCATACACGCGTTTATAAATGACCTATGAATGGATTTTACCGTTTCTAATTATGACGTATGAATACGTTTACGTATCTTTGCTATATCATACGCGCAAATGATCATTTATGGGTTGAATTGTTTTAATCGGTTATTTTACATTCAATGTATTGGTCTTCTTCAATGAACAAGACAGATTAAGATGTTTATTTATGTTTATCTATGGTTTTCTGTGGATAGTCATATCAAAAAGATTGCATTCGATAGTACATTTTGAACTCCTCTTCGACTCGTGCAATATGATCTTAGCGATTGCAATATGTATGATATACCACTGAAGGCCAGTCAATATTAATCAACATTCAGCCACTGATGAAGGCTGAAGGCTGAATACTACAGGCTGTTTCATAATTAACATAAACTAATGCTTCCATAACAATTTCAGCACGTTACAGGATGATAGATAGCAACAAACCACAACATAAAGGATGTTGATTATAAAAAGGTAGAATGACAGCAAACTAAACCGAACCCAAAAAGTAACTACCCCCTAAACAACAGCTCATAATTTCATAACCAAGAATCGTTTCAAAATTTTGTTTCGCCAAAATAGTTATATGGTAGTTAGAAAATTAGTATGTAACAATGAGAGGTAACCATCTATCCATGGTCGAGCAAGCACACATTTGATAGAAAAAAGTCATATTTCAAAATTCGCAAATTTATTATTATTGCAGGTTATTGAGTATTGAGAAATTTCTAATTGCACTGTTGTACAATTGCAATTAATGCATTTAACCACATCTGCCATTCAAAAATGGATGGAATTTCAATCAGCATTGTTTCATAAACCATACTTAATGCATTCAGCCACATGTGCTGTTTCAAAACAATGTACAGGCATGCGCAAGTTCTTGTAAACTTATGAAAGTGGGTAATTTTGTCTTTAATCTGTGCTCATTCAGCCATGAAGTGATGGATATCTCGGATTTTCACACAAAATGTTTGTAACAATTTTGTTAACTTATAGCTTGAGGAAATTATTACTTATGAAATTATAAGCATTTGTTTGGGGGGTAGTTACTTTTTGTGGTCGGTGTATATACATATTAATAAGTATATTGCATCACATACATTAAAGGTAGTGTTTAGTATTGTTATTTCCCGAAGTGCCCCCCGATATTTTTTTTCTGTGAGATAATGACTGTCAAATTCGAAAGAACATACAATTTTAATGACAGAATAAACTTTATTTGAACAAAATCGGTTCAGAAATGGCTGAAATATCCATAAATATATTTTTATTCAAAAGAGTTTACAGCGGACATCACCGGGCGATATTTAGACTTTTTAGGAAAAAAAAAATAAATGCTCGAAGACTACTTTGAACAAAATATGAATAGGTTTTCAAAAAGTCGTTGATTATAACTCTATTGAATCATTATTTTAACAAACTTTAAATGCACAATGTTGTATAAAAAATTGCTAAAACCAATGATTTTTTTTAAATAGCGCCTTCTTGATTTGTAACGGCTCTTTTTGAATGATAACAGGGGTTTTACTTTGTCGTTTGTAATTGTGTATACTTTTCGAGCATGGTGAAGTTATAACTATTACTTTGTACCGTAATGGGGCAGGTTTTGTTTACTAAAGTTAAGTTTGACCAGTACTCAACTATCCCTTTAAAGTCACATTATTCAAATTTAGCACATTCGATAGTTAAATATAGATAATGTACCGGTTATACGATTGATCTATTAATTGGTCTATTTAAGGAATTCACTTCATCAGAACAACAATACTATAATGAATTCAGAGCTTTTATTTATACAATTTACAAAGAAAACATAAAAGGGGACCACCAGGCAAAGAACAACACATTTTTATATGTTTTGGTACCGTTTTGTGATATCAAATAGATACCCAACATTTTGCAAAGGGTTGTGTAATTCATAAACAAAGCAATTAATTTCCACAACTTACGGAACCACTACTATGTCCTGGTTCCGTACGGGCCAAACATTTGCGAGTGCGCCAATGCTATTCACGAGTACGTTTGTAAACAATAGAATCCCGGGCGATTCGTTCGCTCTGCACACATAAGTCTTCGCATTTCAGACCGCATGAACGCATGCTTTAGAATGGTGATGCGTTTTCCAATGATATGTTTTTTTCTGGAAACATATTTTTGTGAACTTGTTGATGGAATGGAATACTAAAGATGTTATCTTTCTTTAATAAGAATATTATTTTTGTGTGGTGGTACCCTTTAACATAACCTTTTATACCTGGCTTCATTTACCTTAATGCTACGGTACAATATTCAAACAGGAAGACATTATAATAAATTTTGATACAGATTGAAATTATTCCATTAATTACAAATGCAACAGTAATAATTACATAATAATAATTTAGTATTCAATAATCAACATGTAATTTTCTTTACCCAATTCAAATAGCATGTTCATTGAGAACTTATTACATCAATTATTCAATATTGTATCACATTCAGCTTTATATAATTTCAACGTAATATGGAAGTGTCAGTTATAAATCAGTAAAACAGACTAAGTAAGCATATATTATAGTCATCGAAATAAAGCCTTTACGTTAAAGTTAGGGGTAGTTCAGTTTTTGGTAGAGAGGGCGCTGCACAACACAATTTTGTGTGAGGTAATGAAAAACTGAGTGTCGAATTTGAAAGAACATGCAATTTTAATGGCAGAATAAACTTATTCTAACATATAGAGTAACTGACCAGAAATATAATATGACTGAAAAAGAGCAAAGAAAATGGGATTCCAGCGTGCAGGTTGTGGTTACTAAAGTTCAGCCTTACCAAAACTGTACTAGTCCTTTAAGTCTACTTAAATTGTCAATCTGTCAATCAAATTCACAGGGACTTCAAATCACGCATACACCAGTCGTTATTACCTAACTTGTAAATACAAATATTTGTAATTGAATAAGGGTGGGTTCCGGAACATGTAAACTCCCAATAATAATCATAATAGGCAGCATATACAATTTGCATCCACTTTCTAATAATTCAATAAACTATTCATCTGATAAGTATAGAGCCATCACACATAATTTAAAGGGACTTAGTAACATTGTCCAAATGTTCAAAATCCAACTGTAATTCTAGCGGTTCCCTCATACCTTATTTTATTCGTGTTACCAATACATGGGACAGGTTTCGGTTTTTAAAATTTCCATTTCGTTCAAAAGATATTTACGATTGAAGTGTTCGAATATGAAATTATCTACGGGACATTTCCAGCCGTGTAAGAAGTGAGTGCAATGAGTAAGTGAATAGCACTTTCCATTTTTGCTTACCTCTTGGCTAAATAACATCCAATTAACTTGAAATGTTTCACACATCTGGACATATCAGATCACAGCAATACACATTTTATTTACCACGCATCACTTTTCAACAACGTTATTAGATGCCTTTAAATGGATCCCACAATAATACTAATATTTAAAATGATGTATATAAAGCCTGAAGGATCACTACCAAACTAAAAACATATCAAACATGGCAGAGGGGGGGGGGGGGGGGGGGGAGACAGACGTCAATTATTCCGGAAGGAGAAGTACTGCCGTGTCTGTCGACTGCGATTCATGTCATGATATTTGTCAACGGCTATAGCAAAACCCTGCACTTGTCTGTAAGTCACGTTTGAAGGGCAAAGTTCACATAATGTGCGTAAAAGACGTATTAATATAAAATCTAAACAATCATATCTTCGCCAATATTGACCAATTTGTACGAACAAGGCATCAAATTAAAGCTTGTGATGAAGCCTTTCTAATCGTATGACAATCACTTTGTAATTTTTACTGACAAAGGAATGGTTTTGTTATAGCCGGTCACATATAGATTTCGCAAGATGTGAACAGGGCACGTTTGCTTAATAGTCCATGATGTGCCTGTTTTTTGTACTTGAGATCAACACTATACACAAATTCATTAAATCTCATATATTTTCTTTAGTAATAACCCCCTGGACTATACTTCAACACATATCAGCTTACATGTGTACCCCCTGTGTAACACATCAGTTACTAGTGGCGTATCACGGTGACTATTCACTATAATTATTTTGTTCGAATGGCACAGTTAGTTAAATAAAAGTATTGGCCTTTCTACTACACTATTGATCAAAACTACATCAGCCCGATCCGTAGCGGAAAAAATATCGTGTAGAATTGTCCTACCACTGTGACCAGGGAGGTCAAAGTTCCCCTCAATTTCCCCATTATTCACACATTCACCCGATTTGGTGACCATTTGCCAACACTGCAGTTAAGAATGATGTTGTGACGCTAGAACTGGTGTAGCGGCCCTGTGTGAGCATGTTATGGACACTTATAATGTGGTGCAACATTTGTTTTTTTACCGTTAACGTTGCAGTTGTCTGAACGTAGCTTCAACCAACTGTGCAGGTTTCGTTTGTTTGTTATCACATAATTTGCATTGACCTGGTTGTCGCTTCCTCAACTTTCCAGGTTTCTGACAGTAGGGTTAGGGTTAGGGTAAGTTGGGGCGGGGGGGGGGGGGGGGGGGGGCGAGCATTGTTCACAAATAATGTTTGCCCCCCCCCCCCCCCCCCCCCCCCGCCCTCTCAATGCATTGTGTTTATCAACGAATCGACGCCGCTGGTGAGTTAATAATAAATGTTAGTTGATAATTAATGATATTACATAAAGAGCTTATTTCCAAAAGACGCTAAATCCACTTTCAACTTTCAAGAAAACATCTTTCTTTGTCCACCTTTGTACACATGCCTATACAATATGAAAATGGAACGTTTCATTTTTAAATTTGATTGTGTAAATTGTCCAACAATTTGGATTTCTACATAGCGACGTAGCTTATTAATGTACTCATAACTTGCATCATTTTTCATGGAAAGTGAATTTAGCGTCTTTATAATATTGTATTGCTTTATGGGAAGCAGTCTAGACATGTCAGTGGCGGTGTCTGGTTATTCACATCATTAACCTTGTTATATGTTTTACATTTTTGTATATTATATACAATTTTGTAGGACGGTATTGTTTGAAAGTTGTCTTGTTGTATTTTATGTGTAATCGACTCAAACTGAAACTAAAAGTGAAACTGATATCTGCGTATGTTTGTTTTCGTAAAGGCCTGGTCACACAGGACACGACTAGACCCACGAATGCAGTACGCATTGGTACGAATCTATGACAAGCCGTTTTAACAATTATTCCTATTTCTTGATATCAATAATTGAATTATTAATATCAAGAATGCATTTCTTGATATCACGAATTACCAATGATTAACAACAGAAAAGTATTTCTTGATATCAAGAATGCATTTCTTGATATCAAGAAATCGATTTCTTGATATCAAGAATGGAATTATTGATATCAAGAAATAGGAATAAATGTTAAAGCTGCTTGCCATAGATTTGTACCAATGCGTACTGCATTCGTGGGTCTAGTCGTGTCCTGTGTGACCAGGCCTTAATCTGACAGGGTGACTGTGCTTGTATTTCCCCATCGAAAAAGAAAGACGTGCTCCTTCCGCATATTGTTATTGAAAATTGTTAATGACCCAGTTATTGATGACGCCTACTTTTTTTTTTTACTGGGCCAGTCAAGAAACTTTGTTGTAATGTATCTCTTCAAGAGATAGAACAGTTCTGTTCAAATTAATGTTAGTAGCCAAAACTTGTTCGTTCTCATTAGAAACGAATATGTGTAACCCAACCACGCCCCTCTCCCACCTCCTGAGCTGAGCGTTATAGTATGCACTATGCAGAAACGACTGGAGAGCGCGACTACGACAGAGAATCGTTCTACCAAGATGCCTTTTGGCAAGTGGGTTGCTCTCCAACGAATTTCTTTTGTTATGTATTCAATTCCTCTACCCTATAGGAAGCCAGCCAATAAGGAAGCGGGTTCATCACGTACAGCATTGCCGCGACGCGACACACATGCACATTCATACCACGTACTGTTATACTTCAATAGACACACACGTGCGATATGCTCTAGCACACAGCTAAATGTACGTCTGACCTCACGGGTACGTGTACCCGAGACTATGCATAATTTATTAAATCAAGCCTATGAATAATCATGAGTCAACTGAGGCTACGTGTTTGCCAAAAGGCGCTAAATCCACTTTCAACTTTCAAGAAAACAGCTTTCTTTGTTCACCTTTGTACACATGCCTATACAATATGAAAATAGAACGTTCCATTTTTAAATTTGATTGTGTACATTGTCAACAAATTTGGATTTCTACATAGCGACGTAGCTTATTAAAGGGATCTACTAACTTTGTTGACATGTGCAAAAAGTGATGAATGGTTGATGCAATGTAAATTGTTGTTATCTCATATGTCCACAGGGTATTGTGTGTAAATTTCAAGTCAAATGGACATTGCATGGCCAAGTAATGAGCGAAAATGCAAAGTGATAGTCACTAACTCACTGCACTCACTTTGTACACAGTAAGATTTATCTGAATACTTAGATCGTACATATCTTTGTAACGAAAGGGAAATTTGAAAAACCGAAACCTGTCCCATGATTTTATTGGTAATACGAATGCAACAATATATGAGGGAACCGCTAGAATTAAAATTTTATTTTGAGGATTTGGACAATGTTACTAAGTCCCTGTAATGTACTCATAACTTGCATCATTTTTCATGGAAAGTGAATTTAGCGTCTTTATAATAGTATAATGCTTTATTTAGACTACAGGGAAGCAGTCTAGACCTGTCAGTGGCGGTGTCTGGTTATTCACATCATTAAACTTGTTATATGTTTTACATTTTTGTATATTATATACAAATGTTTAGGATGGTATTGTTTGAAAGTTGTCTTGTTGTATTTTATTGGATCGACTCAAACTGAAACTAAAACTGAAACTGATATCTGTGTATGTTTGTTTTCGTAAGCTGTCAGGGTGACTGTGCTTGTATTTCCCCATCGAAAAAGAAAGACGTGCTCCTTCCGCATATTGTTATTGGAAATTGTTGATGACCCAGTTATTGATGACACATACTATTTTTTTGTACTGGGCCAGTCAAGAAACTTTGTTGTTATGTATCCCTTCAAGAGATAGTACAGTTCTGTTCAAATTAATGTTAGTAGCCAAAACTTGTTCGTTATCATTAGAAACGAATGTGTATTTAAGCCAACCATGCCCCTCTCCCACCTCCTGAGCTGAGCGTTATAGTATGCACTATGCAGAAACGACTGGAGAGCGCGACTATTACAGAGAATCGTTCTACCAAGAAGTATTTTGGCAAGTGGGTTGCTCTCCAACGAATTTCTTTTGTTATGTATTAAATTCCTCTACCCTATAGGAAGCCAGCCAATAAGGAAGCGGGTTCATCACGTACATCATTGCCGCGACGCGACACACACATACATACCACGTACTGTTATACTTCAATGGACACACACGTGCGATATGCTCTAGCACACAGCTAAATGTACGTCTGACCTCACGGTTACGTACTCGAGTCTATGCATAATTTATTAAATCAAGCCTATGAATATTCATGAGCCAACTGAGGCTACATTTTTGCCAAAAAACGCTCGCAGCTTCGCCGCTCGCCGGATAGTCCCCACCACGCGTTCAGTCGTTCAGACGCGAAGCCTTTCTAAAGGGCTACCTGATAACATACTGTTGGTTGTGTAATATTCCATTGATCCTTTAAATGTGCATGGAAACATTGAACAGTTTGGTGAACCATTAATTTTTGCACATGCGTCATAAGCTCTTCAACCAGTCATAATACCTAATGATGACAGACAGGCGCGCCGGAAGCAGTTTTGGATTGGGGGGAGGGGGGGGGGGCAAAACCCCAAGGGGGCTCACAATTTGTGTGTGTAGGGGCTCATGCCCAACCACACTATGGTTTGCTAACTTGAGCCAGATGTGAGAGTGAGACATTGCGAGGGAGCAAGCGACTGGGCGGGGGGAGGGTGTGGGAGGGGGGTGTCCCCCCTCCCACGGTTGGGAGCTTTTGTATTTTTGGACTTGAAATTGTGCAATCTGGTGCATACCTAGATAGGAAATTCGGCTGTATTTGGGAAAGCGTGATATGATTTGATCGACCAGAAAGTTTTAATATGTTTTTCATGTAGAAAACATATAATTGACACACTAATACATATGTGCCCAAAACACACACACAACAACATAAACCATAATTATGCAACATTATGTATGATCCAACAACACACAGCCAATAATGAGTCCCAAGGGAGCGACGCGCCCGAGGGCTGGGGCAGGGAGGGAGGGGGGAGGGTTTGGGAGGGGGTATCCCCCTCCCACGGTAAGAAATATTTTGCATTTATGGACTTGAAATTGTGCAATATGGTGCATACCTAGATAGGAAATTCGGGCTTAAGATTAACTGTATGTGGGAAAGCGTCTCATGATTTGATATATTTTTCACAAAGAAAACAAATAATTGACGCACTAATGAATATGCTCCCAAACTCACACATAAATATTGTATTAAGTGCCATACACAGTTCCAACATAAACCATATGGCGCATATATGATCCAACAACATGGCCTATAGCCAATAATGAAGCTTGGGCAGAGCCAGAGGAGGAGGGTTTGGGAGGGGGTATCCCCCTCCCACTGTGGAAGATTTTGCATTTATATACTTGAAATGGTGCAATTTGGTGCACTTCATTCCATACCTGTGAATGAAATTTAGAATTCGAGATAAACAAAAAAAGAATAAAATATCTATGCTCTCATCAGATGTTTACAACAAACTGAGATAATCTGTTATTGAAAATGGATGTATAAACTAGTTTTTGAACGTTAGCTCATACATTTGATTTTGTCTTCCCCACTCTTTTTTTAAATTATTTGTTTGGGGAGGGGGGGGGGGCTTTGCCCCCCACCTTTTTGGATTGGGGGCGGCCACCCCCCCCCCCCCCCCCTGCCCCCCCCCACCCCCCCTTCCCACTTCCGGCGCCTATGATGACAGAGCTAAGAAGTAACTTTTGTTATTGTTTTATGGCATGGCATTAGTATGGCATGTTTGTAAGGATAGCTGGAACAATTGTCGAAACCATTATTCGTGCGCATGCACCATTAGCCCTACCAACGTTCATAATGACAGGATCTGATTGGGTAATACAATTACGCTACTTGCCCCGACCCCTATGTTATTGCAACTTTGTTATTGATTTTATTCCAGTATTTTTGGCCGGAAATGGAAATAGACTGACATCCTGTTGAGCAAACTAACCTGGGAGTTTGATGAATGCTTTGTGACGGAGAGGTTTCCTCAGATCTTATCAAGCCTTGGGGAAGTCAACATGTCCTTCGTAGACTGAGAAGACAATCTAGCACCGAAATCAACCCATCTGTAAAAAGTCTGAGCACAATTCACTAAACATTCCTGTGAGCCTTACAGTTAATAATGTAAGCTTAGTCTATTAATTACATTCGCTGGAACACAATTAACGTGTATCATTTCTGCATTCATTATGCATGCTTTGATTAAATAATTTTTGTTATTAAATTGTTTGATTGTAATCACAAGGACAATTTGTATTCCTCTGTATGTTTGTTGCTTTTCACATTCCTATTGTTTCGTCATAGCATACTTCCATAATGCATGTGACGTAAACATTACGAGGTTTCGGCCTTCTTATCTGCTTATAACAAGGCCGTCAGCCTGCAATTGGTTCATGTACAAAATATGTGTAATCGGGGGAGGGGGGAGGAGGGGTGGCCAGGGGAAGTTTCGAGGCCGAGACCGATAACTTTTAATATTTTCGAGGCCGAGACGAGGTTTCTTCATCATTTTCGAGACCGAACGTATCGGTATATATGGTCGAGACCGCTAAAATGTGGTCTCGAGAACAGCTAAAAATGGGTGTGGGGGGGGGGGGGGGGGGAGGGGGGGTTCGAACCTCACAAACAATCATTTTCTGGTCATAGGAGGGGGAGGGGGCAGATAACGTCATGATTCGAATAAAAAACGCCGACGTTGACTTTTCAAATTTCACCTACATGTATATGAAATTTGATTACTATACGAACAACAAATTTGCGACAGTTTCCAAAGAGTTTTTAAAATGATATTGAATGATAGTTTATTTTTAATGTGAACCCATGCAAGGTTAAAAGCTTACAGGTTGGTCAGTGATAGGCCTAAATGTGAACTTCACGTTTACCTTGTTTGTATTACAAACAGTGTCCCTAATACGATAATCATAATCATGCAGAGTAGAATCATAACGAAATATCTAAATCGCAGTCAATGATGACAAACAAATAGCGTCCTCCCCATTATGCAGAAGGCAGCCCGCGGTGATCATATTACTACGTAACTATGGGGATAACTGCCATGGCTATTATGATTAGAAGATTTGAAATTGTGAAACGGGGACCTGCCATTAACAGTATGGACTGTGTATACATTCATTGAATTACACTACAGAGCCAAACAAACATGGGACTATTGACCATGTTTGCCTTACCGTTGCATATCAAAGAGCGTCCTGTCCTTTACTCCCTTTGCCGCACGATTTATATCACCCTTTCTCCAGTCCCCTCTCTGACTGTCCCCCACCCCTCCTCTCCTTTTCCATATCCCTTTCCCCATCATTCTCCCTTCCCCCGCTCCTTTTACTTCTCACCTCCTCTAGGCAAATCTTATTTTTTAGTTGACATAACAAAGCACCACATGTTTGTACATGTATCTTATACAGAACCTAGCTGACATCGTGACACAAAAATGGGTTGTAGTAAGCGTTGCAGCTTGCTTAGTTGCCCAGAGTTCCGCTCTATGTCCACTCCACTGGCTGCAGTACGGCTGCCATTGCTATCGCCATTTCGGTCGTCGCGTCACCTGGGAAGAGGCCAGGAACAGCTGCCGTGAGTACGGTAGCGAGCTGGTGTCCCTGCACGACGC
The DNA here is from genome assembly GCA_037951105.1 of Echinarachnius parma. NCBI lineage: Eukaryota > Metazoa > Echinodermata > Echinoidea > Clypeasteroida > Echinarachniidae > Echinarachnius > Echinarachnius parma. Next base: position 48,076 of record JBAMJV010008900.1, on the reverse strand, counting down.
TGACGAAAACGACTTCGTCTACGAGTTGTGGAAGAGTAATACCGACATTTATTGCGTTAAAAGGGTAAGCCTTTTAGGCAACGTGCCGACTGGTCTACTGCCATTTGGTCTACAGCCATTAATTTGGTTTACTCCTATTTTGTCTACTGGACAATTATTAATTAATAATAATAATTCCTTTATATAGCGCAGAACCTATGTATAGATATTCGACTGCGCTTCAAGAGCTCCTATAAATACCATTCTACTACACAATGCTATATAATAAAAAGCATAATCATAAATAAAAATTAAGTCTGTGTTTAAAACAAATAAGTTTTTACTTTTAATTTAAAGCTTTCTAATGTTTGAGATTTCCTAATATCCACAGGTAGCTTATTCCATAATCTAGGAGCTGCACAAAGAAATGATCGATCACCTAAGGTTACTTTTGTTCTAATGTTGGGGATCTGCAATGCCAGTGTGTCTTGTGTACTACGAATATTATGACCATGAGTTTGAAACTTAAGAGTCAATAATTCAATAATATAACTAGTAGCTTGGCCATTTAGAGCTTTATAAACTATCATTAACATCTTAAATTCAATTCTTTGACGTATGGGTAACCAATGTAGTTCTTTTAACAGTGGTGTTACATGAGCAAATTTAGAAAGATTACAAATCAATCTTGCACATGTGTTTTGAACCCGCTGCAACTTTCCTATCTGTGAGTTTGGCAATCCATACAATAAACTATTACAATAATCTAACTTACACGTAATACATGCGTGGACGACAATTTTCATGCTATCTTGATCAAAATATGTACGAATGCGCCTCAAATTATAAATCATATAATATGCTGATTTACATACACTAGTAATTTGTAATTCCATTTTCAACGGAGTATAAAAAAAACACTCCTAATTTCTCACATTATGAGATGGTTTTATAGCAGTATCACCTACTGATATACCATTTGACTTGAACTTAGATACCTGCCGTGGAGTACCAATGACTAATATTTCTATCATTCAACATCAATTTATTTTGTAACATCCAAGTTCTAATGTAGGCTACTCAATGCATGTTTCTAATACACTAATACAATATTCTTCATTTGGTGTGTTAGGACAGAATGACAAATATACTTGTGTGTCATCTGCGTAGCAATGACAGGTAATAGTAGGGAACTCCTTTTGAATATTTGTGAGGAGTCTGCTTGTATACAACGTAAACAACAGGGGGCCTAAACGTGACCCTTGAGGGACACCGAAAGGTACCTCATACACATCTGATTCAATATCATCCATTTCAACTGTCTGTTTTCTATCAGCCAAGTATGATTCAATCTATGCAAGAACTTTACCATTAATCCAAAAGTGGGTTTTCAAAGTTTGTAACAGACGCATATGGTCAATAGTATCAAAAGCGCCGCTCAAATCAAGTAAGAGCAATAGGCTAATCTTCTGGTCATTCATTGACATTAAGAGATCACTTTTTATTCTAAGGAGGACATATGATTATAATTAGGGATTGTGATTAGTATGGGTTTGGATTCCGGTTAGGGTTGGGTCCTTGGTTATGGATCGTGTTTGGAGTTGGAAAAAATGATGCGAAAGTCACCATGTAGTATACCAAATGAGTTGTAGACCAACAGGGTGTAGACCAAGCGAACAAGGGTCTTGGTATCATCAAATGGCATTCTTGTTTAAAGCTTTCCCTCACCTCCAATCTATGGTTGTTCAAATTCTTCTCGGGAAGTCCAGGGGGTGTTTCACAAAGGTGTCCAGTTGTAAAACGCTTCGAGATGATTATCAGTCATACTAGGTACTATGTAAATCAATAATATTATTAGTAGTATTAATTACATTTATGTTGAATTTAACGTTATGGGAAAGCCATTTGCAGCGTTAGCATGACAAATATTATTGTTCAAGAGCAAACATGCTTTTGTTGAGACTTTGCATTACTTTTACATTCAAAATGTTATGTGTCCTTGATCGTAACAGAGTTATAACTAAGGTTTGTGGATTTGGACAATACGTGAATGCTAATGATACGTGTTTCCGTGTTCATTAATTTGCCACACACACTAACTAGGGTTACTGGATCGGTGCGAATGACCGGGCTGAAGAAGGAACCTTCGTCTACCCAGACCTTACCCCGTTTGACTACACTAACTGGCTCCCCGCTCAACCCGAAAGAGGATGGGAGGCCCAACCCGACAACTACGCAGGTATACATAATATTATATACATGTCTCTTGGTCTACAACTCATTTGGTCTACAACCTGATGCCTCTAACTTCAATTTCCCCATTTCCAAACACGAGCCCTAACCCAAAACCTAACCCTAACCCTAATCCACACCATAACCCTAATCATAGTCCACCATAAGCCCCCAAATGTTTAATTTTCTAGTAGACCAAATGGCTGTAGACCAATCGGCAAGTTACCTAACATTAAACATGTTAAAGGGGGAATGAAATCCTAGCCCTTTGTGATGAGAGCATAACCCCTGTCATTGCTTGTCACTTATATCCTCTTCAATATTCAAAATAACACAAACTATACTCAATATTTTATGGACCACTTCCGTCTGCTAAGGCCCAGTCCCATACTAACGATTTTCACGGCGACTTGCAATGACTCGCAACGATTTACTAGAACGAATCGACTCGATTTAGCCACGATTTAACAACGAATTGGGGAGAATTGTACGGCGACTCAATATGAATATTCGTTCTTCGTCGTTGTTCGACGAGTCAGTTCGTCCTTCTTTTGTCTTCAACCATTGCGATAGAAAATTCGTAGCAGAAAAAAAGTTGCGTTCCCAAAGTGGCGATTTTTACGGCGACTCGCAACGGATTATCATTCGTGGAGAAAATCGCTTGAGTCGTCGCGAGTCGTTGTAGTTCGTTGCGAGTCGTTGCAATTCGTTATTCGAACCGTTGCGCATCGCGAAGAACGCCATGAATCGTGTTAGCACAACGAAAGTTTTGAACTGTTAAAAACTATCGCCATGTCGCAACGATTTCCTCACATTTTTTTAATGGAACAATCGGGCAGTGCACAATATGAACAATCGGCCTTGTTTGAGTCAGTTCCACGGGCGTAGATCTGTCATTGATACCATTCAACAGAGGGATGATCTATTCATTCACCCCCCCCCCCCCCCCCTCCCCCGTGACGTAAAGGTATTATTTAAGTCTCTACTCCCATGGTCAGTTCAAAAACGGAAAGCGGCGATCTTCACAACGAAGCGATACGAGTCGCAACGAATTGCAACGATTTGGAACGAATTGACACGAATATGCAACGGCATGTACAACGAGTTTTTGTGAAAATCGTCGTGGCGTGGCGATTGTTTTGAACAGTTTAATACGGCGAATTTGGCTCAGCTTTCATGATTTTCTTTACGATGCGCAACGGTTTTGGGGAAGAACCGATACGATGTAACACGATGCAACACGACCTAAGCGATTTTCTCGACGAATGTCAAATCGTTGCGAGTCGCCCTGAAAATCGTCAGTATGGGACTGGGCTTTTAATTCAATGCCATATAGGCGGCGGCCTTTTCTTGAACTACTTGCATCGAAATGAAGTGGCGGGTGGAGAACACAATAGTAGCAAATCGTAACCCGCTATCGTGTTCTCCACCTGACACGTCAACTCAAAGCAAGTAGTTCAAGAAATGGCCACCTCCTGTGGGAAAAGAAGGCAGGTGACAGTCTGTGGTCAATAAAACATTATTATTTTCGTTAGTGGGAAAGTTCAAGAGGAAATAAGTGACTAGAAATTACACGAGTTATGCTCTCACCACATCAAATAAGTCAAAAGGCTAGGATGTTTTCCTCTTTGGAAAGACAACTCGTGCAATAAAAATAACACTGCTACGAGGAAGGTCTCATTAATTAGATTTAAAACATGTATTTTCTTTTCAATTTTATGCAATTTTCCATGCTTTTTACTGTATAAATTCACTTGTAAAATAGCCTTTTCGCTACAACAAGTTGAACGAAATACCTTGGAATTGGATTATGTAAAAGTATAAACACATGTTCTGTTTGTTTCTTTGTTAGTATGGATACCAGGCGGGGAGAATTGCGCGCATGTCTGGTATCAGGACGCGGACTCCAACAGGATCAAGGGATGGAACGACTGGCGCTGCGGGCAGACACTTGCTTACATCTGCAAGAAGAGTCCAATGTAAGCTTCACTAAGTGACGACACGATTGGCGCTGCGGGCAGACACTTGCTTACATCTGCAAGAAGAGTCCAATGTAAAGCCCGGCGCAGACAGAGCCGACCCGACCCATTCCGACCCGACCCGACGATCGGGGCCCAATCGGGTCGGGTAGAGTCGGGTCAAGTCGGAAGAGAGGGTCAGCGCACACAGACACGACTGGTGCCCGATCAATGCCCGACGGATCGGGAACCACACTGAAGCAGTGGATAATATATGTGTTGAGAAGAGTATGCTCATATTGATGCCTTTATTTTATCATAAACATAGATGTTTTAATACAGTATCAGATATTAGCATCATTCACTCTTCATCTTGTAAAATTTTCATTTTATGCACCGGAACATTTACTATACAAGCTATTGTCTGACATGATAGGATTGGTATCTATTTCTGTGATATTCTCCATCAGAGTAAATTATTCTGAAGGGGGTAGGGGGGGGGGGGGTGGCATGTGATCGACATTTTCTCAAAGAGGGGAGATGGTCAATTGGGCCTTGCCCTTTTATGCTATCCCTCTCCATTAATCATCGCCAGTGCATGCGTAGTGTGGTAGGTGTGATTGGGGGGAGGGAGGCACACAAAATTAGTGTGTGTGTGTGGGGGGGGGGGGGGGGGGGCGGGCACACCTTATGTTTTCTTGTTTATTCCCCCCAAAATGTCCCCTAATGTTTCCTAATATTTGTTCTCAAATAAGTAGGGTATGCTCTCCCCTACCCCCCCCCCCCCCCTACCCCCGTCGCTACGACACTGATCATCGCAATGATTATATTATAAAACAAAATTCATACCTTATTACGGTTCTTTCAAACTATGTTTACTGACTTTGAAAATAATAATGCCTTCAGCATGTGTTTATTATATAAAGATATTTAAGATTTTCCCCATCCAAGCCGTAAGGCAACACAAATAGAACTCCACTAGGCGATTTAATGTTTAGTATTTTTCACTTGTATCATTAGCCACAGTGGATGTGAATAATTATTTGTTTTCTCAATTTGTGGAGGCTTTGAAAAAAGATATCATAATTATTGGGATTAATGATGAATTACACTAAGGTACGTGAAGTAAAGCCTGACAATATTATTTTCCCCGCCTCTGACCCTTACCACCCCCCCCCCCCCCCCCCCCATCCCTATAATTTCACCCATACCGATTCGTTTTTCATGAGTGCAGGGTTACCACGGCTCCATGGTCACCCCCCCCCCCCCCCCCCCCCCCCAAAAAAAAAAATAAAATAAATAAATAAAAATAAAATAAATAAATAAAAATAAAAAATAAATCAATACAAAATTCTCCTCTATACAGTTATTTTCATGTGGGTATAATATGTTACATCTTTCTCTAAGCTCTCTTTATGCAGAATCTCGGAGAAAGATAGATGAAGTAATGGGGGTGAGGATGTGGACGGGGGACACTTTTCCAGGACTTGATATTCTCATTGGTTAGCCATGGTAATCCATAATACTTTATCCATGTTCAAAGACAAAATTAAGCAGATCATTCTTGTACTTAGTATTGGCATAGACAGTTGACATAAGTTATGGAATAACTAAAAGAGCTTGTTACGTTTAGCTTGTTTTAATACAAGCAAAACCTTATAGAGCAACGATGACCCAAATTAGATTATCATACAACAGAAATCATTTAAAATCTGGCGCACATTTATGATCTAAAATCGTTCTAAAAAGTAAAAAGTGTACATTCAACTATTCAAACACTGTTCAACTTTGGACGTACATTCTATAAGTAATTTGTTGGGCTAATGAAAAAAAAAAAAAAAGAGTCAATTTATTATCACTGAATCTTGATCTCACTTTTCTTTAGGTATAAGTAACTTGGAAAATAAAATTATACAAACTTTCAAAGCCTATCCTAGCTAGGTCCATTGGAAATACGGCATATAATATATAGACTATATATAGGTCCATGGTGTAAGGCCTAACATACAAGACGTAATATAACTCCATATTTCAAGTTCAGATTTGTAAATGTAAGTAAACTTAATTGTAAGTGCTATGGGTGGAGTATCACTTGCCAGACTCTTGAAAACACAAGTCATTAATGGCAAAGTTGCCACTCGCGTTTACGAACGTTGCGTTTTGACATTAGTTAAATCAATTCTTTGAATACATCTATGCCATTACTAATGAAGGATATCTACTTAAAATTTACCTTTCTTCCCAAATTGTCTCTTCTCACACCAGCAAATGGGGAGCAAATGCTCAACCGATAACGTTATAAACAGAAGAAATGTATACAAGCTATGCGTACAATACACGGTGTGCGATAAAAATAATTACACGTAAAGTCAATGCATTCCTGAAGGGAAAATATTGTCGCCTTTCAGCTGACATACATAGCCAAAATATCACGTCATTTTCTAGCGTTGTGATTGGTTGATGCTCTCCAGTCGACTGCAGTCGGGCCCCGAGTCGCATTCTCGATTCAACACGTCAAATCGGGCCCGACCACCTCCCGACTGTATACCGACTGGCAAATCGTAGACTCGAGGCAGCGCAGACAGAGCCGATCCGACTGAAAACCAGTCGGGTCGGGTCGGGTCGACTCTGTCTGCGGCGGGCTTAAGCTTCACTAAGACGACGACACGATTGGCGCTACGGGCAGACATTTGCTTACCATTATAAGAGGCCAATAATAAGCTTCAAATGGACGAAATGATTGGCGCTGCGGGTAAATACTTGCCTACATATGCAATATGAGGCCAATATAAGCTTCAAATGGACGAACGTTATTGTGAATGTTTGGATAATTACTAAAGTTTAGCCTTACCAGAACTGTAGGTCCCCTTTAAATTATCTCGTAATGAATGATCGATCAACAAAGACCGGTAGAATTGATTCCATTCATGTTTCCTACCGAATATATTGTAGCAACATTTTCGGATGTAAACAAAATGTACGGTTTTAATTAATACATTTTGAATGTTCTAAAAGTTGACTATTCTTAATTTATTCATGGTACGGCAGTTGAGTTTAATCAAAAAGCCAATCATACAACAAATTGAACATAAATCGGTAAAGGTATACAATTGCACACCCCCCTGGCATTTCAAAAGTATATGGCCGATTCAGTTAAAATTCACACCAATTGATGATATAATAATGGTTGACAAGTGACACAAATTTCAAAGCAATCCGAAGACCGAAACTCAATATATCGGCGTCGACATCCGATGCGACGATAAGTAGTTGTTGGCTACGATCGTACAACCAATTGTGATCGATCACAAACGATCATAACATGTGATCGAACGATTACAAATTGTCTTCTTATTAATCGTTTTTCAATTATTTTTTTCTCTTATAATTCATATTCGTTTTCCATTAATTTTGTTCTCTTATACAAACTTAAATATAAATGTACCAACAGAAGTTCATGTTCATGAGCATTGTTATGACTGATATTTATATTATGTGTATTGATATTTTTGTTAGAATATCTTAAATATAATAGGCCCATAGGTGTACATAATTATTATATCAAACATAATAAATATCAATACAAATAATATAAATATCAGTCATGACAATGCTCATGGACATGAACTTTTGTTGTTGTTTTTTTCAAATAAAACTTGAACTTTTGTTGTTACATTTATATTTAATTATTAACAAGAGACCAACATTAATAGAATTTATGGAAAACGAATATGAATTATAAGAGAAAAAATAATGGAAAACGATTAATAAGAAGACAATTTGTAATCGATCGATCACATGGTATGATATTTGTGATCGATCATAATTGGTTGTACGATCGTAGCCAACAACTACTTATCGTCGCATCGGATGTCGACGCCGATATCGTGAGTTTTGGTCTTCGGATTGCCTTGAAATTTGTGTCACTTGTCAATCATTATTAGATCATCAATTGATGTGAATTTCAACTGAATCGGCCATATACTTTTGAAATGCCAGTGGGTGTGCAATTGCATACATTTACCCATAAATCGAAGAATAAGAATTCAGCGATGAAACAAAGTAATGCAAATGATGATCGATCACATCACATCGGAGAACTCTGTAAAGATCTGACATCGTTGTTATCCATCCTAGCAATATACTGATACATTAATTGCATATCATAACATATAAATTGTAAACTAAAGTTTGAATAACTGTTTGAAACAATATAATTGATATACTATTACAAAGTTGCAAACTTGTCAGTACTGTTTGGAGAGTGATCGATCATGCCACATCTAAGTATATCGATTATGAATATCATTAATTCAAACTCTGTCATCACAGTATTTTTTTCTCGGCCTACGATTTCGCTAATAATATTTGTTTGTACGTTTGGTTTGTATCTCAAACCAAATCTTTTCTAACGATTATATATTAGACAAATGTTGAAGAATATGAATTTATATCATTACAAATTAAAATGTGAATCGAAATGCAATAATAACCGAGATTTGTTTTTATCTTTTAAATAAATTTTGAAGAGACGTAACATAATCTTAAATATTCGCTGGGACAGCAACCCTAGACTAGCTCTAGGGGGGCTTTGCGAGGAGAATCTCCCACATCCCGTAGCAGACTGAGGGCGCAGCCATGTTTGTTGTTTTCAAATCGCGCTCGGTGCGAAATGTCTCGTAATTTCTTCTTTGCACATTCGAGATCATAGGTTCAAGCAAAGTTCAGTTATTGAGTCGGTTAATTCAGCCATACCCCAAATGAATGTAGATATCATAAATGTATTACCCACATGTCATTGCCGATTTAATTTTTTTCTTCATTTTGCAATATTTTGGAAAATAAAAAGGTTTAAAAATTGCTAAAATTCATGATAAAATGCATTGAAAAATACGCTTAATTTTACACTATATTTTGTTTTCTTTTAACTTTGTCAAATCAGTTTTTTGAAATTGTTGTTAGGTATATTCTGGTAGATCAAGCAATTGGCAACACTTTCATTACTGTTTGAAAAAGTCTCATCGGCTAGTTTCAAAATAAATCTCGCGAAAGTTGGTGTTCTGAAATCGATTTCCGGCCGAATTTGTCAAAATTTTCGCCGGAGCCTTTTTCGTAGGCGAATTTATGCATTTATTTCCGTAAATCTTTAGATTTTCAATCAGGTAAGTGATTTTAGACACTCAATGAACTTATAAAAGCTCTTAAAAACAATTATTTGTTTCATCAAAAAAGATTTATAACTCTTGGAAAGTTCACAAGAAGCAGCATACTTAAATTCCGTATGGAAGTGGAGCTGTTATTAGACCGGCTCCGTCGGGGAAGAATTTCAAGCGCCTTTCGGTCCCGTTTGCTATATTTCGTGTATGAACTCTGGATTGTATTCGACGTGATGTTTAATACATTAAAATACTTGCTTATATTCGTTAGATTTCATGCGTATCAGATTTCGAGAAATATTGTTTTCTTTGTATAAACCATGTTTTAAAATTATTCCAAACAACTTTTAAATTGGTTTTATATGCCATAAAGCTACAAGCCAGTGTCACAGAATGCGCGTACATTAAACTAGGCCTTCTAGGCAAAGCACCGTCAGCGCTTGGATTTCACCACCGACGGAGGCGGCCCAATGTCCTCACAGCGTCCGTACGACGATTCAGCCTGCTGCTTTCCGTGACTTTTTAAAGAGTTATAAAACATATTTAATGAAGTAAATGACTGGTCTCATGAACTTTTGTGGAATGTACAAGTCACTAAAATCACTTCCAATAGTATACAAATACAGATTTACGGAAATGAATGCTAGAATTACATGTTCCGGCGAAATGAATTACAGATCCTGTGACAAAACTCGAGTTAGATATCATTTTTCAAAGACTATTGTATAAAATATAGCCTATGAAATTGTATAAAAAATCGATATGTAGGTAGTTCATACCTTCTTTTAACAGAATAAAATAGCCAATACATCCAGATAACTGATTTGAAATTGTTATTCGGTATTACAAACCATGAATGACTGCAAGCCAGTGTCACGAAATGCGCGTATTCGACTAGGCCTTTTTAGGCCAGGCATCAGACAGCGCTTGGGATTTACCGCCCACGCAGGCGGCCCAATGTCTGTACAGCGTCCGTACGACGATCCAGTCTACTGCTTTTAGACACTTTAAGAGTTATATAACAGATTTAATGAAGTAAATGACTGGTCTCATGAACTTTTGTGGATTTTACATGTCCCTAAAATCACTTCCAATATTAGACAAATACAAATTTACGGAAATTAATGCTAGAATTACGGACATGGAACCTGTTTCGGCGAAATGAAGGACAGATTCTGTCATAAAATCGGTTTTAGATATCATTTTTAAATGACTATTGTAAAAAATCTAGCCTATGAGACTTTATAAAAATCAAAATATAGGTAGTTTATACCTTCTTTTACCAGAATATAATAGACAATACATCAAAAAAACTGATTTGAAAACATTAAAAAGAAAACAAATTAAGGCAAAAAATAGTGCGTCATTTCACATGATTTTTACACACATTTCAACACATTTTTATTACCCCCCAAAGTAACAAAAAAAAACAATCTTTGAACAAAAAGTGATAAATATGCATTGGAATTATGATGTCCACCATTAATTATGGACATTAATTAAGTAAGTCTGGTGTTTTTAGTGATTTTCATCAACCCTCACTGGACGATTGATCAAAAAAGATCGAAGGGCTTCTAAGTGTGCGGATGACGTCATCCGCGCGTGCAGATTTGTCAAAATGTAGCGCGCTCTGTCAAAATGGCAGCGCGCTCAATCTGGATAGGCGATGTACGCAACCGGGAGTACGTGGCCAGCGGCCTAGACCTAGCCGGGAATTCTCAATTTTGTGGAATGGTACCCGCGGACCTTCAGGCGAGCGGGCCTCACAAAGAATGTGAAAGAAAGACAATATCTGGCTTGTTTCTTGAACCATTTCATTTGTGTCCATAACATATGGAAAAAAAAAATTTTCTGAAAAGAGATAATGTACATCATTGTTTATTTGGTCTTCATTATCAAAGGGCGAGCAGTCATGCGGTTCTTCTGTCTATGTGAGGCCGTGGAGCGAGAATGCCTCCGTGTTCCGAGGACCGCTGGAGACGAAAAAGTTGCACATTTAGGAAACGACATTGCCTCAGAAAAATGGCCCTAGGATCCAAACGCCTAACCTAAAATCATTTTGTTAGAAAAAGAATGTTCTACTTAATCAAGCAAAAACAATGACATTTGGTCGATGGTGTTGATGAAATTACGACCGTAGGTGTTGCATTCTTTCTGGGCCACCCTGTGTATTTTCTAAATAATCGAGCATTGAAAAGGGCATCTACCAATCAAGTTTGGTTACAAACAGATGCAGGGTTGGAAAGTTATCGACCCTATTGAAATAGACTCTTACCCCCAAAACTTCACATTGACCCTCATTTGACCTTTTATCTACTTATGCGACCTTTGACCCCATCATATCCCGGTACTTGATTGATAGAGTTTGGTTACAAACAGATGCAGGGTTTGTAAGTTATCGTAGGGATGCAGGGTTTGTAACTTATAAGTTACCATAGAAGAATATCAAATGAACGAAGTGCCATTTTTAATGACATTTACAAACCTACAACTAAACTGCCTTTCGCGAATTGTAATGACCCTTGTATCAACACGAATGACAGGCTTACAAAATAGACCGCTTCTGTAATGTATGCAAATAATATGCGTATGACGTAAGACTCCCCGTTGGCAAGCTTAACAATAGTAACTAGGTCCGGCAAGTTCCGGCAAACTTAGCTTGCCGGACCTAGTTACTATATTGTTAAGCTTGTCTTACGTCAGACGCATATTAATTGCATACATTACAGAAGCGGTCTATTGACCAAGACATTCCATATCTACACACGTGTATAAGCATAATTATATACATTATAATAAATCTATGCTAAATCAGACATTTACAAACCTACAACTGTATTTCGTAAATTATTATGAAAACGAATATAATGACAGGGTTATTAAATTAAAGGACCGATGTAATCTATATTTCATTTAAATACGTGTATACACATTATGGTACAATAATGTTAATCAGTTAAACATATTAATTGCCCCGATATTATATAAACACACCCATAAAAGTAACTCCCCCCTAAGCAAAATGGCGTAACTTTTAACAAATAGGGTTTGAGCAACATAACTTGGCAGGAATATTTCTAAAATGAATGTAGGAACAATCCTGCCGAGTTATTTTGCTCAAAACCTTTTCGTTAAAAAGTCATGTTATTTGATTAAGGGGGACTTATTTTTGTGTTGAGTTTAATTGATCAGTATTGTTTGAATAAACTCAACCAAAAAGTAAGTCTCCTCGTGATTAGAACAACGTAACTTTTTAACAAAAATATTTTGAGCAAAATAACTCGACAGGATTTTTCATACACTTATTGAATAACTTCTGTGTGAAAATGAAATTGGTCCATCGAGGCATGCATGAGTGAGCACACATCAAACGAATGATTGGCACTTTGTGTGCTCACTCATGCGTGACTCAATGGACCAAGTTCATTTTCACTCAGAAGTTAGTCACAAAGTGTAGGAACAATCCTGCCGAGTTATTATGCTCAAAACAAGTTTGTCAAAAAGTGACGCCATTTTGATTATGGGACTCACTTTTGTTGTGTTTATGAATAATGCACGCTTTTGTAATACACAAAATACGCAAAATAACTCGGCAGGATTGTTCCTACATTTATTGACTAACTTATGTGTGAAAATGAAATTTGTCCGTCGAGTCATGGATGAGTGACCACACATCAAAGGCAGAATTGTATAAAAAATCGATATGTAGGTAGTTCATACCTTCTTTTAACAGAATAAAATAGCCAATACATCCAGATAACTGATTTGAAATTGTTATTCGGTATTACAAACCATGAATGACTGCAAGCCAGTGTCACGAAATGCGCGTATTCGACTAGGCCTTTTTAGGCCAGGCATCAGACAGCGCTTGGGATTTACCGCCCACGCAGGCGGCCCAATGTCTGTACAGCGTCCGTACGACGATCCAGTCTACTGCTTTTAGACACTTTAAGAGTTATATAACAGATTTAATGAAGTAAATGACTGGTCTCATGAACTTTTGTGGATTTTACATGTCCCTAAAATCACTTCCAATATTAGACAAATACAAATTTACGGAAATTAATGCTAGAATTACGGACATGGAACCTGTTTCGGCGAAATGAAGGACAGATTCTGTCATAAAATCGGTTTTAGATATCATTTTTAAATGACTATTGTAAAAAATCTAGCCTATGAGACTTTATAAAAATCAAAATATAGGTAGTTTATACCTTCTTTTACCAGAATATAATAGACAATACATCAAAAAAACTGATTTGAAAAAATTAAAAAGAAAACAAATTAAGGCAAAAAATAGTGCGTCATTTCACATGATTTTTACACACATTTCAACACATTTTTATTACCCCCCAAAGTAACAAAAAAAAACAATCTTTGAACAAAAAGTGATAAATATGCATTGGAATTATGATGTCCACCATTAATTATGGACATTAATTAAGTAAGTCTGGTGTTTTTAGTGATTTTCATCAACCCTCACTGGACGATTGATCAAAAAAGATCGAAGGGCTTCTAAGTGTGCGGATGACGTCATCCGCGCGTGCAGATTTGTCAAAATGTAGCGCGCTCTGTCAAAATGGCAGCGCGCTCAATCTGGATAGGCGATGTACGCAACCGGGAGTACGTGGCCAGCGGCCTAGACCTAGCCGGGAATTCTCAATTTTGTGGAATGGTACCCGCGGACCTTCAGGCGAGCGGGCCTCACAAAGAATGTGAAAGAAAGACAATATCTGGCTTGTTTCTTGAACCATTTCATTTGTGTCCATAACATATGGAAAAAAATTTTTTTCTGAAAAGAGATAATGTACATCATTGTTTATTTGGTCTTCATTATCAAAGGGCGAGCAGTCATGCGGTTCTTCTGTCTATGTGAGGCCGTGGAGCGAGAATGCCTCCGTGTTCCGAGGACCGCTGGAGACGAAAAAGTTGCACATTTAGGAAACGACATTGCCTCAGAAAAATGGCCCTAGGATCCAAACGCCTAACCTAAAATCATTTTGTTAGAAAAAGAATGTTCTACTTAATCAAGCAAAAACAATGACATTTGGTCGATGGTGTTGATGAAATTACGACCGTAGGTGTTGCATTCTTTCTGGGCCACCCTGTGTATTTTCTAAATAATCGAGCATTGAAAAGGGCATCTACCAATCAAGTTTGGTTACAAACAGATGCAGGGTTGGAAAGTTATCGACCCTATTGAAATAGACTCTTACCCCCAAAACTTCACATTGACCCTCATTTGACCTTTTATCTACTTATGCGACCTTTGACCCCATCATATCCCGGTACTTGATTGATAGAGTTTGGTTACAAACAGATGCAGGGTTTGTAAGTTATCGTAGGGATGCAGGGTTTGTAACTTATAAGTTACCATAGAAGAATATCAAATGAACGAAGTGCCATTTTTAATGACATTTACAAACCTACAACTAAACTGCCTTTCGCGAATTGTAATGACCCTTGTATCAACACGAATGACAGGCTTACAAAATAGACCGCTTCTGTAATGTATGCAAATAATATGCGTATGACGTAAGACTCCCCGTTGGCAAGCTTAACAATAGTAACTAGGTCCGGCAAGTTCCGGCAAACTTAGCTTGCCGGACCTAGTTACTATATTGTTAAGCTTGTCTTACGTCAGACGCATATTAATTGCATACATTACAGAAGCGGTCTATTGACCAAGACATTCCATATCTACACACGTGTATAAGCATAATTATATACATTATAATAAATCTATGCTAAATCAGACATTTACAAACCTACAACTGTATTTCGTAAATTATTATGAAAACGAATATAATGACAGGGTTATTAAATTAAAGGACCGATGTAATCTATATTTCATTTAAATACGTGTATACACATTATGGTACAATAATGTTAATCAGTTAAACATATTAATTGCCCCGATATTATATAAACACACCCATAAAAGTAACTCCCCCCTAAGCAAAATGGCGTAACTTTTAACAAATAGGGTTTGAGCAACATAACTTGGCAGGAATATTTCTAAAATGAATGTAGGAACAATCCTGCCGAGTTATTTTGCTCAAAACCTTTTCGTTAAAAAGTCATGTTATTTGATTAAGGGGGACTTATTTTTGTGTTGAGTTTAATTGATCAGTATTGTTTGAATAAACTCAACCAAAAAGTAAGTCTCCTCGTGATTAGAACAACGTAACTTTTTAACAAAAATATTTTGAGCAAAATAACTCGACAGGATTTTTCATACACTTATTGAATAACTTCTGTGTGAAAATGAAATTGGTCCATCGAGGCATGCATGAGTGAGCACACATCAAACGAATGATTGGCACTTTGTGTGCTCACTCATGCGTGACTCAATGGACCAAGTTCATTTTCACTCAGAAGTTAGTCACAAAGTGTAGGAACAATCCTGCCGAGTTATTATGCTCAAAACAAGTTTGTCAAAAAGTGACGCCATTTTGATTATGGGACTCACTTTTGTTGTGTTTATGAATAATGCACGCTTTTGTAATACACAAAATACGCAAAATAACTCGGCAGGATTGTTCCTACATTTATTGACTAACTTATGTGTGAAAATGAAATTTGTCCGTCGAGTCATGGATGAGTGACCACACATCAAAGGCAGAATTTTCATTTTTTGACTCTTGTGACTTTTGAAAAGTGAAATTTTTCCTTTAATGTATGCTCACTCATGCATGACATGGCGGATCAAATTCATTTTCACAGACACGTTAGCCAATCATTTTAGAAACATTCCTGCCAAGTTATGTTGCTCAAACCCTATTTGTTAAAAAGTTACGCTATTTTGCTTAGGGGGGAGGGGGGGGGGGGGTTACTTTTTTGGTTGTGTTTAGTTCGCTGAAGGGATGATTTCTATACATTTGTTTTTCATCCGTAGAATCCAAAAAACAATGAGACATAAAATAATGAGAGAAATGTTCAAAGTGAGATATTAAATTTGAATAAATGAGATTTATTTTAAAAAGCTTGTCGCCACGCAAGTACCATTTAGGATGATGTACCTTGATGTACCATGATCGATCGGTTGAGTAAATTCTTATGATCGATTATTGATTAGAGGAGTGCTTACATGATCGATCACTCATATTCATTCTTATGATCGATTCTTTATTCGGGGGAATGATTAAATGATCGATCACTCATGTTCATTCTCTTCATTGATTAACGAAGTGGTTCAACGAATTACATAAATATTTCTTTACAAAACTAACGTATGAGTAATCTGCCCTTGTTTTTATGTTAACATGATATTAGTTGCATGGTGTTCAACTCCATTGATTAGTTAAAGGGACTTGGTAACATTATCCAAATCCTAAAAATTAAATTTGAATTCTAGCGGTGACAATAAAATCATGGGTCAGGTTTCGTTTTTTGTCAAAATTCCCTTTCGTTACAAAGATATGTACGATTGAAGTGTTGGGATAATAAAAACTCCGTTGGAGTTTTGAAACCGTGTACAAAGTGGGTGCAGTGAGTTAGTGAATATCACTTTGCATTTTTGCTCATTACTCGGCCATGCAACGTCCATTTGACTTGCAATTTTCACACAATAGCCTGTGGACATATCAGATAACAACAAAGTTACTAGATCCCTTTAAGCAAAGTTCAGCCTTATTTGCTATGCCTTTTCATTTTGTGTTTTCTATCTTTGACGGAATCGATTATAATAATGTATTATGTGATCGACTACGTACATAGGAATCGTTTTCGTATCACATTTTAATCACGACGTCTGTTATCAAACACCTCTAAATCTATAAATCGGGTAATATTGATACAAAAAGAGTATAGCATTCACCACAAATATGCTAGTTTGTAACATGATTCGCATAAATGAACTCAATTATATTCAGTGTTATTGAATACACGGATATAACCCATGTAAAAATGATGTTTGATATATTCATATACTGGGACATACCTTAGCAGAATATAAAACATTGTATCTAAACACTGAAATTTTGGCTGCCTTCGCGATACCTATCGTGCAGGCAATGAACGGACAATGAAACTACATTAGATGTAGGATGGTATAAACACTCGAATGTGCATGGGCTACAGCTTTTCGGAAAAAAAAAAATTTTGGCCACGAAAAATATCAAGATGGCGGCCACTTTCCAAGATGGTCGCTAAAACGCTACTTTTTGTCATAAAAAGAAGTAATAAGTCGATTTAGCTACTGTAAAAATCCACCGTGGAAGCCATTTTCCAAAATGGCCAACAAACGGCTATTTATGTCACGAAGAGAGAAATAATTAGTGTGTTTCAATTATCTTGGTGTCGATTCCATTATTGTATACCGTATGACATGTAGAAACCAACATGTGTTATACTTAATCACTATCCCGTTACGTAAATTTACCTTAACCCGAACTGTGCCTGCCTTCGCGATATTCACCGTGCGGGCAATGAAAGGGATGCCTGTATAATGTCTCACTCCACAAAGAATACTTGGAACTTCCTCTTCTACTGTGCAGCTGTTTAGCTTAATGTGGTTACAATACATAGGTTGAAAAACAGAAATGTAATAATGATGTACTCGATTTAAATAGCGACTTATATGATTGATAATTATCTCTAAGCGCTTGACAATGATGACGTTACTCCCGGTACAATACAACAATGCAAACCAGCACACATTGTGTGCACCATATCCACTCCCTGGGGAGCATTCCTTCCAAGCGGCTCATGGGCGATACACTATTGCTTTGTTGTTTTATTTTAATTCTAACTTTAGTTCAACTATTTTGACCCTCAAAACAATCTAAATATCTAAAAGGCAAACAAGACCAATTAATCAATGATATATCTCTTTTAGAAAAACTGATATTTCCACATGTTTAAAAGATGCGCAAGACTCGAAAGAAAAAAGTCACCAAGTGACGGGGCGCCATCCTTACGCGTTTCCGAACAAGTCCGAACATTCCGGGGCGGGGTTAAAACTGAATATCGCATTATACCTTTTCGCAGATCCCTCGCAGGCAGCCATAATAACATCCAATTGAAGGGATAATAATAATAATAATAATAATAATAATAATAATAATAATAATATGAACATTTATATAGCGCAGCTACTATAAATATATACTCTACTGTGCGTAAATAATTATTTAAATTATTATTATCCATGGTCATCAGGTACATTTCAAACCAACACAATGATATTGCGTACTTTATCAACACCCCGGGGAGCATACTAGCCAGACTGCCACTGATGATGGCGCTACAGGCTAATTAACACCCGACCATGGTACCCATTTATACACCTGGGTAAGAGAGCAGCAATTGTGGATTAATTGTCTCGCTGAAGGACAAACGCAGTGGGCCTACACAGGGTTCGAACTCGGGATCTCACGATCGGAAAGCGCGCGCTCTACCAATCTTGCCACACCACGTTGAGTTCCAAGAGACTTCTGGTCAGACCGAATGTTACTAACAAAAACCTGCACCATACTATAACAAACTATATAATAAGTTAATAGCCTACTACCATATAAAAACCGTTAAAACACAAGATGCGCTCATAAACGAGCATTGGCGGTTTCAACCATTTTTTGTGTAAATAATGTGTGCAGGATTGTGACGTTTTGTTGAAACAACGGCGTAAGCGAGTACTCAACATAATTGCCAAGATTCATTAAAATGATTATATTTGTTTATTCTTGATTTTCGAAACCGTTTGAGTTGCATTCATTTAACAAACGTCAAATTTGTTATACTTTTACATGAGTAAGTATATAGTTACATTATAATAATGTTATGCTCAATCAGTTAAACCAAAGAGTAGTAGCTCTTTGGTTAAACACATGTATTGCCCGATATATAATTCGAAGAAGGGGATACTTGATACACATTCTTTTTTCATTAGTAGAATCCAAATTACAATCAGACATACAATAATGAGAGCAATGTTCAAAGTGAGCAATTAAATATGAATAAATGAGATTTATTTTTAAAAGCTTAAATTGAATAGAGAAGTTAAATTGATTATTGAATAGAGAAGTGCGTAAATGATAAATCACTCCGGTTCACACTCATAATCGATTATTGATTACAGAAGTACTTCAACGAATAACATAAATATTTCTTTACAAAACTTACTATTTGCATTGTGTTAAACTTCATGAAGTCATGAAGTAGTTAAGCAAAGTTTACCCGTATTTGCTACGCCTTTTAATTGTGTGAGTTTTCTGCATTTTAATTCAATTCTCTTGTTCTAACGTGCTGAAATTATCTCTTTGCAAGAATCGATTATAAGAATGTGTAATTGTGATCGATTATATAGATAGATCATTTTTGGATCAGGTTTTAATCATTACGCTCGTTATCAAACACCTTCATACCTCAAACCAGGTAATATTCAATCTAATATTTAAACAAAAACAGCTATAGCATTAACACACGTGTGTTATATTTTTAAATGATTGATACAAACAACCTGAATTATGTTTAGTGTGATAGCATTCGTGTGAACAACCAAAATCCAAATGTTTTTTTTAATAATATTTATTAACGACACTCCGTTTTTAGTTACATTATAATTGTTATTTTATTTTCATTTTGGCTGCCCTAGCTATAATACTGTGGGGGCAATAATGAAACGGACTAGGAACATGAGGCTTACGGCGCATCTACTGTAGTCAAACAAGGTTGTGCGGCCACTCACCTAGCTACAGTGAAGGGCCCGTCACACATTCACGGTGCCAACACGGATCGAGGGTCGGTGTCAGTACGGGCTAATACGGCTAAGTACGGTAGGAACATGGTAAAGGACGGTGTATATACGAATAAACAAGGTAGCAACACGGAGTCAACACGGAAAATTAAGTAGGTTTAATTTCCCCGCTGCGCCCAAGGATGACGCCGGAGGCAACACGGAGGACGCCGAAGGCAACACGGAGCATCCCGGACCCAACTGGGAGTACCCCGGGGGACCCCGGACCGTCAATCCGTGGTCATCCGTGTTGGAACCGTGAATGTGTGGCGGGCCCTTGACCACCTAGGCTAGAGCCAGTGTCGCACAGTCGGAGCCGATTCAACATGCTGTATTGGACTCGAATGACATGATGTTGGGCCATTGTCGGAAAATGACCTTATGCCAATATATCACAAAAATGACGTCGTGACGATGTTGGGCTGGCGGACATTTTAACCTCGAGCCAACGGCGATATGCCGACATCCGGCAACCAAATTCCGACATCGGCCCAACGTCAGGTGGCTAGCTGGGGAGTTACTGAATGGTTTGGGAAACGCAAATTCGCGTGCGGCCGCGCCACTCACCTAGCTACAGTGAAGGGCCCGTCACACATTCACGGTGCCAACACGGATCGAAGGCCGGTGTTAGTACGCTCCAAGTACGGTGCCAATACGGATAAGTATGGTAGGAATATGGTAAAGCACGGTGTGTATATACGAATAAGCAAGGAAGCAACACGGAGTCAGCTCTGGTCGCTCAATTAGGCTTCAATTATGATCAGGTGCACCTATTACACAGAAGACACACGGTAAAATACTGAAGGGATGACAAAAAAGTACACGGTAATATATTGTTTAGATGTTGTCACTTATCACCTGGGTGACGAGGTACTCAGTCAAGTACCGTCTGAGGGGTTAGGGTTAGGGTTAGGGTTAGGGATAGGATCACTGTACAGATTATCCCACCGTGTCCATCAGATTACAGAAGATGTTATCCCTTCAGTATTTTACCGTGTGCCTTTCTTTTTTTTACGGTGGCTTACTGTGTGCTTTTTGTGAATCGGGTGTCATGTCAATGAATAAACAAACGTATATGAACAATGAACTTGTGATCGATTACACACATGGGAATGGGAATAATTTTGTATCAGATATTAATCATAACGCATGTTATCAAACACCTCCAAACCTCAAACCAGGTGATATTTTATTCAATATTGATAAGAAACGGGAATAGCATTATCACAAATGTGCTCGATTGTTACATGATTGAGAATAACAACCTAAATTTTGTTCAATGTGATGTCATTCAATATACACAACCAGAACTAAAATGTTCTATTTTTATTTTATTTCATAAGGCCATATCGACATCATTATGCCGATGGCAAAATCTAACTTTAATTCTATTTTGGCTGCCCTCGCTATTACCGTGGGGGCAATAATGCAATAGACAATTCGATCAATTCGGCAAACCAGATTGTGTCGACCACCTACTCATCATAACGACCGATCTCCGGGACGGGGATTATGCCCCTCCCCCACCCCTTCCCACCCCTTCCCCCACCCCTCTCCCCCCCCCCCCCCCAATAAAAAAAAAATCTACATGACAAATCTCGCATGATAACTAAAGTGTATAGAATACATTGGTAATTGTTTTATGCAAATAAGATCATAACATTCATATTATTCATATATTTGTAACATTCATATTGTTTACCCATAAACCATATATTCTTCATAATTAAAGAGATAGTTGAGTATTGGTCAAACTTAACAATAGTAACCAAAACATGCACCATACGGTACAAACTTCACCATGCTCGAAAAGTATACACAATTACAAACGACTAAGGAAAATTCCTGTTATCATTCAAAAAGAGCCGTTACAACTCAAGAGAGTGCTATTTAAAAACAAATCATTGGATTTAGCCT
This sequence comes from Echinarachnius parma, assembly GCA_037951105.1. NCBI lineage: Eukaryota > Metazoa > Echinodermata > Echinoidea > Clypeasteroida > Echinarachniidae > Echinarachnius > Echinarachnius parma. The sequence continues at coordinate 26,096 of JBAMJV010008900.1, read as the reverse complement.
TTTTAATACGAAATTGTGCATTTAATGTTTGTTAACATAATGATCCAATAGAGATATCATCAACGACTTTTTTAAAAACGTATTCTGATTTTTTTCAAAGTAGTCTTCGAGCATTTTTTTTAATTTGTCTAAAAAGTCTAAATATCGCCTGGTGATTGCTGGTGAACAACATTTTGAATGAAAACAGCCGTTTCTGAACCGATTTTGATAAAATAAAGATTATTCTGTCATTAAAAGTGCATGTACTTTCGAATTTGACAGTCAGTTTGTCATTATCTTACAAAAAAATTATCGGGGGGCACTTCGGGAAATACCAATACTCAACACTACCTTTAATTCTAACTTTCAAAAACTAATTTATACATTCAGTTTTCGCTGCGCGCTTCGGGCACGAAAAGCCACGAAAAGATTATCTCAGTTTGTTGTAACTTGCATATGGTCTGGGGTGAGTACTTTTTGCTGTACTGAGCCACGTAGTTCCCGTGTAGGCTGGTATTGCTCTAGCTGCTTGTGTGACGTGCACCAAATTGCACAATTTGGTTATGTATTTGTTATTATTTAATTTATTTATTATGACACTCTATTTCATTGACGATTATTTTTATTAATTTATTGCCGAAAGTACCCAGTTCCATTTTTGGGGGCCACCCTGTATAACTTGTGTGTAAACGGTATTATTTGAATGGTGTTCAACTTCATTAAGTAGTTGAGCAAAGTTTACCCTTATTTGCTACGCATTTAAATTAGGTTTTTTTCTGAATCTGTTCTGTTGTTCTAGTTGTTGTTATTATGCCTCTTTTAAGGTATCGATTATAAGAATGTGTTTATGTGATCGATTACGTTCGTCGGAATTGTTCCGTGTAGTTTCGTATTTTAATCATGACGCTTGTTACCAAACACCTCGATACATTAAGCCAGGTAATATGTATTCTTATATTGAGGAAAAACACGTATAGTATTATCAAAATAATATTTTGGTGTAAAATGAGTGAAATAAATAAACCAACGTATATTGAATGTGATGGCATACATGTAGACAACCAATAACAAAATGTTTATCAATAATATTACTTATTTTACGACAGGTAAGATTAGCGATAAATCTAAGTTAAATTCATCCAACTTTTTGAATGCCTTCGCGAAACCGTCGTACCGCGCGGGCTAAGTACAGTGCAGACAATCATACTATGGCCAAAGATATTAAAGCGGCCGCTACGCGGCGCTCTAACATCTTTGCTATGGCTTTTGCCGCGGTTTCACCAGTCTACGGAGTGGTGAAGTGTGATGTCATATAATGTCATAAGCATCCTTTGTTAGAATGCATTATTATATGGCCCCCGGCCTTATTAGGGTTAAGTATCGGCTGAGATATGCACATCCAAATTAATTTTACTTCAATGTGCAATGGGCATTCAGTGTTATAGTGCTCTTGTTCATGAAGTTATGAACCAGAGCACTAATAACACTGATTGTTTATATTGACAAAAAATTCATTTGGATGGGCATGTTTCAGTGGATTATTTCCAGCGCGGAAGAAAAGGCTGCAGCTCTTAAAGGGGACCACCAGGCGAAGGACAACACATTATTATATGTTTTGGTCCCGTTTTGTGATATCAAATAGATACCCAACATTTTGCAAAGGATTGTGTAATTCATAAACAAAGCAAATTGATTTCCACCACTTACGGAACCACTGCTATTTGCGAGTGCGCCAATGCTTTCATGCGTACGTCAATAGAATCCCGGATGATTTGTTCGCTCTGCACAGTGCGCTCTGGCTCTGCACGCATATAGTTTATGCAATTCAGACCGCATGAACGCATGGTTGAGAAGGGTGATGCGTTTTCCAATTATCTATTTTTTTCTAAAAACATATTTTTGTGAACTTGTTGAAGGAATGGAATACTAAAGATGTTACCTTTCTATAATAAGAATATTATTTTTGGGTGGTGGTACCCTTTAAAGATCAATTCTGTTCCGTTTTCACTAACGAAGATCTGTCTAGTATCAAACAAGGTTGTGCGGCCACTCACCTAGCTACAGTGAAGGGCCCGTCACACATTCACGGTGCCAACACGGATCGAGGGTCGGTGTCAGTACGGGCTAATACGGCTAAGTACGGTAGGAACATGGTAAAGGACGGTGTATATACGAATAAGCAAGGTAGCAACACGGAGTCAACACGGAAAATTAAGTAGGTTTAATTTCCCCGCTGCGCCCAAGGATGACGCCGGAGGCAACACGGAGGACGCCGAAGGCAACACGGAGCATCCCGGACCCAACTGGGAGTACCCCGGGGGACCCCGGACCGTCAATCCGTGGTCATCCGTGTTGGAACCGTGAATGTGTGGCGGGCCCTTGACCACCTATTCATCATTCATTACGATCGCTCTCCTCTAAAGCCCGGCGCAGACAGAGCCGACTCGACCCGATCCGACTGGTTTTCAGTCAGGCTAGAGCCAGTGTCGCACAGTCGGAGCCGATTCAACATGCTGTATTGGACTCGAATGACATGATGTTGGGCCATTGTCGGAAAATGACCTTATGCCAATATATCACAAAAATGACGTCGTGACGATGTTGGGCTGGCGGACATTTTAACCTCGAGCCAACGGCGATATGCCGACATCCGGCAACCAAATTCCGACATCGGCCCAACGTCAGGTGGCTAGCTGGGGAGTTACTGAATGGTTTGGGAAACGCAAATTCGCGTGCGGCCGCGCCACTCACCTAGCTACAGTGAAGGGCCCGTCACACATTCACGGTGCCAACACGGATCGAAGGCCGGTGTTAGTACGCTCCAAGTACGGTGCCAATACGGATAAGTATGGTAGGAATATGGTAAAGCACGGTGTGTATATACGAATAAGCAAGGAAGCAACACGGAGTCAGCTCTGGTCGCTCAATTAGGCTTCAATTATGATCAGGTGCACCTATTACACAGAAGACACACGGTAAAATACTGAAGGGATGACAAAAAAGTACAAGGTAATATATTGTTTAGATGTTGTCACTTATCACCTGGGTGACGAGGTACTCAGTCAAGTACCGTCTGAGGGGTTAGGGTTAGGGTTAGGGTTAGGGTTAGGGATAGGATCACTGTACAGATTATCCCACCGTGTCCATCAGATTACAGAAGATGTTATCCCTTCAGTATTTTACCGTGTGCCTTTCTTTTTTTTTACGGTGGCTTACTGTGTGCTTTTTGTGAATCGGGTGTCATGTCAATGAATAAACAAACGTATATGAACAATGAACTTGTGATCGATTACACACATGGGAATGGGAATAATTTTGTATCAGATATTAATCATAACGCATGTTATCAAACACCTCCAAACCTCAAACCAGGTGATATTTTATTCAATATTGATAAGAAACGGGAATAGCATTATCACAAATGTGCTCGATTGTTACATGATTGAGAATAACAACCTAAATTTTGTTCAATGTGATGGCATTCAATATACACAACCAGAACTAAAATGTTCTATTTTTATTTTATTTCATAAGGCCATATCGACATCATTATGCCGATGGCAAAATCTAACTTTAATTCTATTTTGGCTGCCCTCGCTATTACCGTGGGGGCAATAATGCAATAGACAATTCGATCAATTCGGCAAACCAGATTGTGTCGCCACGTACCTGTCTACAGCAACCCCCTGCCTGTGTCGACCACCTACTCATCATAACGACCGATCTCCGGGACGGGGATTATGCCCCTCCCCCACCCCTGCCCACCCCTTCCCCCACCCCTCTCCCCCCCCCCCCCCCCCCAATAAAAAAAAAGATCTACATGACAAATCTCGCATGATAACTAAAGTGTATAGAATACATTGGTAATTGTTTTATGCAAATAAGATCATAACATTCATATTATTCATATATTTGTAACATTCATATTGTTTACCCATAAACCATATATTCTTCATAATTAAAGAGATAGTTGAGTATTGGTCAAACTTAACAATAGTAACCAAAACATGCACCATACGGTACAAACTTCACCATGCTCGAAAAGTATACACAATTACAAACGACTAAGGAAAATTCCTGTTATCATTCAAAAAGAGCCGTTACAACTCAAGAGAGTGCTATTTAAAAACAAATCATTGGATTTAGCCTTTTTAATACGAAATTGTGCATTTAATGTTTGTTAACATAATGATCCAATAGAGATATCATCAACGACTTTTTTAAAAACGTATTCTGATTTTTTTCAAAGTAGTCTTCGAGCATTTTTTTTAATTTGTCTAAAAAGTCTAAATATCGCCTGGTGATTGCTGGTGAACAACATTTTGAATGAAAACAGCCGTTTCTGAACCGATTTTGATAAAATAAAGATTATTCTGTCATTAAAAGTGCATGTACTTTCGAATTTGACAGTCAGTTTGTCATTATCTTACAAAAAAATTATCGGGGGGCACTTCGGGAAATACCAATACTCAACACTACCTTTAATTCTAACTTTCAAAAACTAATTTATACATTCAGTTTTCGCTGCGCGCTTCGGGCACGAAAAGCCACGAAAAGATTATCTCAGTTTGTTGTAACTTGCATATGGTCTGGGGTGAGTACTTTTTGCTGTACTGAGCCACGTAGTTCCCGTGTAGGCTGGTATTGCTCTAGCTGCTTGTGTGACGTGCACCAAATTGCACAATTTGGTTATGTATTTGTTATTATTTAATTTATTTATTATGACACTCTATTTCATTGACGATTATTTTTATTAATTTATTGCCGAAAGTACCCAGTTCCATTTTTGGGGGCCACCCTGTATAACTTGTGTGTAAACGGTATTATTTGAATGGTGTTCAACTTCATTAAGTAGTTGAGCAAAGTTTACCCTTATTTGCTACGCATTTAAATTAGGTTTTTTTCTGAATCTGTTCTGTTGTTCTAGTTGTTGTTATTATGCCTCTTTTAAGGTATCGATTATAAGAATGTGTTTATGTGATCGATTACGTTCGTCGGAATTGTTCCGTGTAGTTTCGTATTTTAATCATGACGCTTGTTACCAAACACCTCGATACATTAAGCCAGGTAATATGTATTCTTATATTGAGGAAAAACACGTATAGTATTATCAAAATAATATTTTGGTGTAAAATGAGTGAAATAAATAAACCAACGTATATTGAATGTGATGGCATACATGGAGACAACCAATAACAAAATGTTTATCAATAATATTACTTATTTTACGACAGGTAAGATTAGCGATAAATCTAAGTTAAATTCATCCAACTTTTTGAATGCCTTCGCGAAACCGTCGTACCGCGCGGGCTAAGTACAGTGCAGACAATCATACTATGGCCAAAGATATTAAAGCGGCCGCTACGCGGCGCTCTAACATCTTTGCTATGGCTTTTGCCGCGGTTTCACCAGTCTACGGAGTGGTGAAGTGTGATGTCATATAATGTCATAAGCATCCTTTGTTAGAATGCATTATTATATGGCCCCCGGCCTTATTAGGGTTAAGTATCGGCTGAGATATGCACATCCAAATTAATTTTACTTCAATGTGCAATGGGCATTCAGTGTTATAGTGCTCTTGTTCATGAAGTTATGAACCAGAGCACTAATAACACTGATTGTTTATATTGACAAAAAATTCATTTGGATGGGCATGTTTCAGTGGATTATTTCCAGCGCGGAAGAAAAGGCTGCAGCTCTTAAAGGGGACCACCAGGCGAAGGACAACACATTATTATATGTTTTGGTCCCGTTTTGTGATATCAAATAGATACCCAACATTTTGCAAAGGATTGTGTAATTCATAAACAAAGCAAATTGATTTCCACCACTTACGGAACCACTGCTATTTGCGAGTGCGCCAATGCTTTCATGCGTACGTCAATAGAATCCCGGATGATTTGTTCGCTCTGCACAGTGCGCTCTGGCTCTGCACGCATATAGTTTATGCAATTCAGACCGCATGAACGCATGGTTGAGAAGGGTGATGCGTTTTCCAATTATCTATTTTTTTCTAAAAACATATTTTTGTGAACTTGTTGAAGGAATGGAATACTAAAGATGTTACCTTTCTATAATAAGAATATTATTTTTGGGTGGTGGTACCCTTTAACGATCAATTCTGTTCCGTTTTCACTAACGAAGATCTGTCTAGTATCAAACAAGGTTGTGCGGCCACTCACCTAGCTACAGTGAAGGGCCCGTCACACATTCACGGTGCCAACACGGATCGAGGGTCGGTGTCAGTACGGGCTAATACGGCTAAGTACGGTAGGAACATGGTAAAGGACGGTGTATATACGAATAAGCAAGGTAGCAACACGGAGTCAACACGGAAAATTAAGTAGGTTTAATTTCCCCGCTGCGCCCAAGGATGACGCCGGAGGCAACACGGAGGACGCCGAAGGCAACACGGAGCATCCCGGACCCAACTGGGAGTACCCCGGGGGACCCCGGACCGTCAATCCGTGGTCATCCGTGTTGGAACCGTGAATGTGTGGCGGGCCCTTGACCACCTATTCATCATTCATTACGATCGCTCTCCTCTAAAGCCCGGCGCAGACAGAGCCGACTCGACCCGATCCGACTGGTTTTCAGTCAGGCTAGAGCCAGTGTCGCACAGTCGGAGCCGATTCAACATGCTGTATTGGACTCGAATGACATGATGTTGGGCCATTGTCGGAAAATGACCTTATGCCAATATATCACAAAAATGACGTCGTGACGATGTTGGGCTGGCGGACATTTTAACCTCGAGCCAACGGCGATATGCCGACATCCGGCAACCAAATTCCGACATCGGCCCAACGTCAGGTGGCTAGCTGGGGAGTTACTGAATGGTTTGGGAAACGCAAATTCGCGTGCGGCCGCGCCACTCACCTAGCTACAGTGAAGGGCCCGTCACACATTCACGGTGCCAACACGGATCGAAGGCCGGTGTTAGTACGCTCCAAGTACGGTGCCAATACGGATAAGTATGGTAGGAATATGGTAAAGCACGGTGTGTATATACGAATAAGCAAGGAAGCAACACGGAGTCAGCTCTGGTCGCTCAATTAGGCTTCAATTATGATCAGGTGCACCTATTACACAGAAGACACACGGTAAAATACTGAAGGGATGACAAAAAAGTACACGGTAATATATTGTTTAGATGTTGTCACTTATCACCTGGGTGACGAGGTACTCAGTCAAGTACCGTCTGAGGGGTTAGGGTTAGGGTTAGGGTTAGGGTTAGGGATAGGATCACTGTACAGATTATCCCACCGTGTCCATCAGATTACAGAAGATGTTATCCCTTCAGTATTTTACCGTGTGCCTTTCTTTTTTTTTACGGTGGCTTACTGTGTGCTTTTTGTGAATCGGGTGTCATGTCAATGAATAAACAAACGTATATGAACAATGAACTTGTGATCGATTACACACATGGGAATGGGAATAATTTTGTATCAGATATTAATCATAACGCATGTTATCAAACACTTCCAAACCTCAAACCAGGTGATATTTTATTCAATATTGATAAGAAACGGGAATAGCATTATCACAAATGTGCTCGATTGTTACATGATTGAGAATAACAACCTAAATTTTGTTCAATGTGATGGCATTCAATATACACAACCAGAACTAAAATGTTCTATTTTTATTTTATTTCATAAGGCCATATCGCCATCATTATGCCGATGGCAAAATCTAACTTTAATTCTATTTTGGCTGCCCTCGCTATTACCGTGGGGGCAATAATGCAATAGACAATTCGATCAATTCGGCAAACCAGATTGTGTCGCCACGTACCTGTCTACAGCAACCCCCTGCCTGTGACGACCACCTACTCATCATAACGACCGATCTCCGGGACGGGGATTATGCCCCTCCCCCACCCCTTCCCACCCCTTCCCCCACCCCTCTCCCCCCCCCCCCCCCCCAATAAAAAAAAATCTACATGACAAATCTCGCATGATAACTAAAGTGTATAGAATACATTGGTAATTGTTTTATGCAAATAAGATCATAACATTCATATTATTCATATATTTGTAACATTCATATTGTTTACCCATAAACCATATATTCTTCATAATTAAAGAGATAGTTGAGTATTGGTCAAACTTAACAATAGTAACCAAAACATGCACCATACGGTACAAACTTCACCATGCTCGAAAAGTATACACAATTACAAACGACTAAGGAAAATTCCTGTTATCATTCAAAAAGAGCCGTTACAACTCAAGAGAGTGCTATTTAAAAACAAATCATTGGATTTAGCCTTTTTAATACGAAATTGTGCATTTAATGTTTGTTAACATAATGATCCAATAGAGATATCATCAACGACTTTTTTAAAAACGTATTCTGATTTTTTTCAAAGTAGTCTTCGAGCATTTTTTTTAATTTGTCTAAAAAGTCTAAATATCGCCTGGTGATTGCTGGTGAACAACATTTTGAATGAAAACAGCCGTTTCTGAACCGATTTTGATAAAATAAAGATTATTCTGTCATTAAAAGTGCATGTACTTTCGAATTTGACAGTCAGTTTGTCATTATCTTACAAAAAAATTATCGGGGGGCACTTCGGGAAATACCAATACTCAACACTACCTTTAATTCTAACTTTCAAAAACTAATTTATACATTCAGTTTTCGCTGCGCGCTTCGGGCACGAAAAGCCACGAAAAGATTATCTCAGTTTGTTGTAACTTGCATATGGTCTGGGGTGAGTACTTTTTGCTGTACTGAGCCACGTAGTTCCCGTGTAGGCTGGTATTGCTCTAGCTGCTTGTGTGACGTGCACCAAATTGCACAATTTGGTTATGTATTTGTTATTATTTAATTTATTTATTATGACACTCTATTTCATTGACGATTATTTTTATTAATTTATTGCCGAAAGTACCCAGTTCCATTTTTGGGGGCCACCCTGTATAACTTGTGTGTAAACGGTATTATTTGAATGGTGTTCAACTTCATTAAGTAGTTGAGCAAAGTTTACCCTTATTTGCTACGCATTTAAATTAGGTTTTTTTCTGAATCTGTTCTGTTGTTCTAGTTGTTGTTATTATGCCTCTTTTAAGGTATCGATTATAAGAATGTGTTTATGTGATCGATTACGTTGGTCGGAATTGTTCCGTGTCGTTTCGTATTTTAATCATGACGCTTGTTACCAAACACCTCGATACATTAAGCCAGGTAATATGTATTCTTATATTGAGGAAAAACAAGTATAGTATTATCAAAATAATATTTTGGTGTAAAATGAGTGAAATAAATAAACCAACGTATATTGAATGTGATGGCATACATGGAGACAACCAATAACAAAATGTTTATCAATAATATTACTTATTTTACGACAGGTAAGATTAGCGATAAATCTAAGTTAAATTCATCCAACTTTTTGAATGCCTTCGCGAAACCGTCGTACCGCGCGGGCTAAGTACAGTGCAGACAATCATACTATGGCCAAAGATATTAAAGCGGCCGCTACGCGGCGCTCTAACATCTTTGCTATGGCTTTTGCCGCGGTTTCACCAGTCTACGGAGTGGTGAAGTGTGATGTCATATAATGTCATAAGCATCCTTTGTTAGAATGCATTATTATATGGCCCCCGGCCTTATTAGGGTTAAGTATCGGCTGAGATATGCACATCCAAATTAATTTTACTTCAATGTGCAATGGGCATTCAGTGTTATAGTGCTCTTGTTCATGAAGTTATGAACCAGAGCACTAATAACACTGATTGTTTATATTGACAAAAAATTCATTTGGATGGGCATGTTTCAGTGGATTATTTCCAGCGCGGAAGAAAAGGCTGCAGCTCTTAAAGGGGACCACCAGGCGAAGGACAACACATTATTATATGTTTTGGTCCCGTTTTGTGATATCAAATAGATACCCAACATTTTGCAAAGGATTGTGTAATTCATAAACAAAGCAAATTGATTTCCACCACTTACGGAACCACTGCTATTTGCGAGTGCGCCAATGCTTTCATGCGTACGTCAATAGAATCCCGGATGATTTGTTCGCTCTGCACAGTGCGCTCTGGCTCTGCACGCATATAGTTTATGCAATTCAGACCGCATGAACGCATGGTTGAGAAGGGTGATGCGTTTTCCAATTATCTATTTTTTTCTAAAAACATATTTTTGTGAACTTGTTGAAGGAATGGAATACTAAAGATGTTACCTTTCTATAATAAGAATATTATTTTTGGGTGGTGGTACCCTTTAACGATCAATTCTGTTCCGTTTTCACTAACGAAGATCTGTCTAGTATCAAACAAGGTTGTGCGGCCACTCACCTAGCTACAGTGAAGGGCCCGTCACACATTCACGGTGCCAACACGGATCGAGGGTCGGTGTCAGTACGGGCTAATACGGCTAAGTACGGTAGGAACATGGTAAAGGACGGTGTATATACGAATAAGCAAGGTAGCAACACGGAGTCAACACGGAAAATTAAGTAGGTTTAATTTCCCCGCTGCGCCCAAGGATGACGCCGGAGGCAACACGGAGGACGCCGAAGGCAACACGGAGCATCCCGGACCCAACTGGGAGTACCCCGGGGGACCCCGGACCGTCAATCCGTGGTCATCCGTGTTGGAACCGTGAATGTGTGGCGGGCCCTTGACCACCTATTCATCATTCATTACGATCGCTCTCCTCTAAAGCCCGGCGCAGACAGAGCCGACTCGACCCGATCCGACTGGTTTTCAGTCAGGCTAGAGCCAGTGTCGCACAGTCGGAGCCGATTCAACATGCTGTATTGGACTCGAATGACATGATGTTGGGCCATTGTCGGAAAATGACCTTATGCCAATATATCACAAAAATGACGTCGTGACGATGTTGGGCTGGCGGACATTTTAACCTCGAGCCAACGGCGATATGCCGACATCCGGCAACCAAATTCCGACATCGGCCCAACGTCAGGTGGCTAGCTGGGGAGTTACTGAATGGTTTGGGAAACGCAAATTCGCGTGCGGCCGCGCCACTCACCTAGCTACAGTGAAGGGCCCGTCACACATTCACGGTGCCAACACGGATCGAAGGCCGGTGTTAGTACGCTCCAAGTACGGTGCCAATACGGATAAGTATGGTAGGAATATGGTAAAGCACGGTGTGTATATACGAATAAGCAAGGAAGCAACACGGAGTCAGCTCTGGTCGCTCAATTAGGCTTCAATTATGATCAGGTGCACCTATTACACAGAAGACACACGGTAAAATACTGAAGGGATGACAAAAAAGTACACGGTAATATATTGTTTAGATGTTGTCACTTATCACCTGGGTGACGAGGTACTCAGTCAAGTACCGTCTGAGGGGTTAGGGTTAGGGTTAGGGTTAGGGTTAGGGATAGGATCACTGTACAGATTATCCCACCGTGTCCATCAGATTACAGAAGATGTTATCCCTTCAGTATTTTACCGTGTGCCTTTCTTTTTTTTTACGGTGGCTTACTGTGTGCTTTTTGTGAATCGGGTGTCATGTCAATGAATAAACAAACGTATATGAACAATGAACTTGTGATCGATTACACACATGGGAATGGGAATAATTTTGTATCAGATATTAATCATAACGCATGTTATCAAACACCTCCAAACCTCAAACCAGGTGATATTTTATTCAATATTGATAAGAAACGGGAATAGCATTATCACAAATGTGCTCGATTGTTACATGATTGAGAATAACAACCTAAATTTTGTTCAATGTGATGGCATTCAATATACACAACCAGAACTAAAATGTTCTATTTTTATTTTATTTCATAAGGCCATATCGCCATCATTATGCCGATGGCAAAATCTAACTTTAATTCTATTTTGGCTGCCCTCGCTATTACCGTGGGGGCAATAATGCAATAGACAATTCGATCAATTCGGCAAACCAGATTGTGTCGCCACGTACCTGTCTACAGCAACCCCCTGCCTGTGACGACCACCTACTCATCATAACGACCGATCTCCGGGACGGGGATTATGCCCCTCCCCCACCCCTTCCCACCCCTTCCCCCACCCCTCTCCCCCCCCCCCCCCCCCAATAAAAAAAAATCTACATGACAAATCTCGCATGATAACTAAAGTGTATAGAATACATTGGTAATTGTTTTATGCAAATAAGATCATAACATTCATATTATTCATATATTTGTAACATTCATATTGTTTACCAATAAACCATATATTCTTCATAATTAAAGAGATAGTTGAGTATTGGTCAAACTTAACAATAGTAACCAAAACATGCACCATACGGTACAAACTTCACCATGCTCGAAAAGTATACACAATTACAAACGACTAAGGAAAATTCCTGTTATCATTCAAAAAGAGCCGTTACAACTCAAGAGAGTGCTATTTAAAAACAAATCATTGGATTTAGCCTTTTTAATACGAAATTGTGCATTTAATGTTTGTTAACATAATGATCCAATAGAGATATCATCAACGACTTTTTTAAAAACGTATTCTGATTTTTTTCAAAGTAGTCTTCGAGCATTTTTTTTAATTTGTCTAAAAAGTCTAAATATCGCCTGGTGATTGCTGGTGAACAACATTTTGAATGAAAACAGCCGTTTCTGAACCGATTTTGATAAAATAAAGATTATTCTGTCATTAAAAGTGCATGTACTTTCGAATTTGACAGTCAGTTTGTCATTATCTTACAAAAAAATTATCGGGGGGCACTTCGGGAAATACCAATACTCAACACTACCTTTAATTCTAACTTTCAAAAACTAATTTATACATTCAGTTTTCGCTGCGCGCTTCGGGCACGAAAAGCCACGAAAAGATTATCTCAGTTTGTTGTAACTTGCATATGGTCTGGGGTGAGTACTTTTTGCTGTACTGAGCCACGTAGTTCCCGTGTAGGCTGGTATTGCTCTAGCTGCTTGTGTGACGTGCACCAAATTGCACAATTTGGTTATGTATTTGTTATTATTTAATTTATTTATTATGACACTCTATTTCATTGACGATTATTTTTATTAATTTATTGCCGAAAGTACCCAGTTCCATTTTTGGGGGCCACCCTGTATAACTTGTGTGTAAACGGTATTATTTGAATGGTGTTCAACTTCATTAAGTAGTTGAGCAAAGTTTACCCTTATTTGCTACGCATTTAAATTAGGTTTTTTTCTGAATCTGTTCTGTTGTTCTAGTTGTTGTTATTATGCCTCTTTTAAGGTATCGATTATAAGAATGTGTTTATGTGATCGATTACGTTCGTCGGAATTGTTCCGTGTCGTTTCGTATTTTAATCATGACGCTTGTTACCAAACACCTCGATACATTAAGCCAGGTAATATTTAATTTTATATTGAGAAAAAAAAACGTTTAGCATTATCAAAATATTTTGTTGGGGGTAAAATGCGTGAAATAAATAAACTAAAGTATATTAAATGTGATGGCATACATGGAGACAACTAATAACAAAATGTTTATCAATAATATTACGTATTTTACGACAGGTAAGATTAACGATACATCTAAGTTAAATTCATCCAACTTTTTGAATGCCTTCGCGAAACCGTCGTACCGCGCGGGCTAAGTACAGTGCAGACAATCATACTATATGGCCAAAGATATTAAAGCGGCCGCTACGCGGCGCTCTAACATCTTTGCTATGGCTTTTGCCGCGGTTTCACCAGTCTACGGAGTGGTGAAGTGTGATGTCATATAATGTCATAAGCATCCTTTGTTAGAATGCATTATTATATGGCCCCCGGCCTTATTAGGGTTAAGTATCGGCTGAGATATGCACATCCAAATTAATTTTACTTCAATGTGCAATGGGCATTCAGTGGTATAGTGCTCTTGTTCATGAAGTTATGAACCAGAGCACTAATAACACTGATTGTTTATATTGACAAAAAATTCATTTGGATGGGCATGTTTCAGTGGATTATTTCCAGCGCGGAAGAAAAGGCTGCAGCTCTTAAAGGGGACCACCAGGCGAAGGACAACACATTATTATATGTTTTGGTCCCGTTTTTGTGATATCAAATAGATACCCAACATTTTGCAAAGGATTGTGTAATTCATAAACAAAGCAAATTCATTTCCACCACTTAACGGAACCACTGCTATTTGCGAGTGCGCCAATGCTTTCATGGGTACGTCAATAGAATCCCGGATGATTTGTTCCCTTTTCACTAACGAAGATCTGTCTAGTATCCCGGACTTATAGGCATCAGTGAGACTCCAGATAATTATGCCGAAAATTTACGTAACTGTGTGTGGAGTTGAACAGTTATTAACAAATATCCAAGCTCGCAAAGCCCCAGGAGATGATGATGTACCTGCTCGAGTAATAAAAGAGTGTTTAAATGTTTATCAAGCGCAGAGCCGCTACTGCAAAAAAAAAAATATCAAAAGTCACTCGACTCCGGTAAACTACCCGATGATTGGCTTCACGCCAACATTACACCAATTGTTAAAGTTCCGCGGACAAGACATATAGAGGGCCGGAGAAAACATTACTCAGCCGCCCCCTTTGGGCCGCGCCATGACAGTCAACTAGGCTAGAACGAACGTGCTGCTTAAAGGGGATACCATTAGTAAGTTTGTACAGACGGCGCGTCTCGTACGTAGTGCGCGCGTAATATGACTAGCGTCCTCTATTTGCCTTGTCGGCGCCACCTTAAAAAAGGAGATAAGACCAAACCATCAAACTACAGACCAGACCGGTATCCCTGACATCCGTGGCTTGCGAGCAACTGGAACGCATAGTGTTCGACTTTATTAAGCAGTCGAGCAAAGTTTCGCTACTTATTTTAATTGTGTTTTTCAAACTTTTTTCTGAATCAGTTCTGTAAATTGATGTCTCTTTGAAGGTATCGATTATAAGAATGTGTTTATGTGATCGATTACGTATATCGGAGTTGTTTCGTGTCGTTTCGCATTTTAATCATGACGCGTATTATCAACATGTCGATGTCTCAAGCCAAGTCAAAATTAATATTAACATTATTGATATAAAACACGTTTATTTTTTTTTAATCAAAAATATGCTAGTGTGTAATATGAGTGAAATAAATACTCTTAAATAGATTCAAGTTGAGTGGGTACATGTAGATAACCAATAACAAAATGTTCGTTGATACTAATATATTTTTAACGACACAATTACACGGCCTTGTGTATATAATGCAAAATGCAAATTCTCAATTTTGGCTGCCCACGCTACATGTCATGTGCGGGCTATTCACAACTATGGTTAAAAGTAAAAATGAAATCCCGGCTTTTTTTATAATAATACATTATTCTCACAGAGACTAAAGATGAGTCAAGGAAAGGACCTATAATGTTGTTGCCCCAGACAACGGATTCGGCCGTGTTATTTTTTTCAATTTCAATTTCAATTTTAAATGTATTCTTGCTTCCAACAAAACATTACAAATGAATAATGATAATTTGCACAAAATAGTGATATACATATTGGAAACAAGAGGGGTCCACTAAAAAGCAATGTTTGTACAATTGTGGACCCCTCAAATAATAGTTAGGTATATTGTACATTTAAATTAACACATTCTAGACTACAACAACATAAACAAATATAGAGAGGAAAAGGGGGGGAAAGGGGATGCCAACAGAGACCAACATGGGACAAGAGAGAACTTTACATGACACAAATAGGAGAAGACGTAGACAACACAAACAATTAGACACTGCCAAAAGGAAGTGAGAGATCGGAGGTACAAATGTATGTAAAAGATAAGCTGCAAGTGGGGTTTAAATGAAAATAAGGAAAAAGACTTGCGCATAATAGAATGGAACAATGCATGAGAAGGCACAATATATAATATCAGATTACATTTTGAGTCCGCGAGTAAAGAATGACCTTGTTTTAGGATGACGTAAGCACGGGATAAGAGTAAATGGGAGATATAATTCAATGATTTTTATAAGATTGTAATAAAAACAATTTTATTTTTTTCTTAAAGATATTAATCGATGGAGCATTATTTATTTCATTACTTAAAGAATTCCATAATTTAGGACCTTCATAATTATATAAATGTATTTTGAGCAAGTAGGGTCCGCAAGAGAGGTAAATGAAATTCTTCAGAATGTCTAGTTGGATAATTATGAACTGAGCTATTTAAAAAAAAAAATTCTTGAAAAACAGATGGTAGCATGTTATTATTATAATTATACATAAATTGACCAAGTTGAAATAAATATAGGTCTTTTACCTTCAGTATCTTATTTTCAAAAAATAAAGAATCAGTATGGGAGCGAAAAGGGGAATTACAAATAATACGAATAACCTTCTTTTGTAATAACAACACTTTATCTAATAAAGTTTCATGTGTGTTTCCCCAAACTAAAAGACTATAATTTAAGTATGGGAGTATCAAAGAACTATAAAGCACAATTAGTGAATTAAAAGGAAGACATGTTTTTACTTTATAAATAATACCAATATTATAATACGTGTGGTTTACGGGTACACCATGTGAGATGGGTGGATTGGTAAGTCCTGAAAAGGACTATGGTAGTCCCAGAAAGGACTGTTGGTGTAGTTCTGAAAAGAACTGTTGGTATTCTTTCTAGGAGAGTTCTAAAAAGAACTGTTGGTAGTCCTAGAAAGGACTGTTGATAGTCCTAGAAAGGACTGTTGGTAGTCCTATAAAGGACTGTTGGGATAGTCTTGAAAAAGACTGTTGGTATTCTTTCTAGGAGAGTCCTAAAAAGGACAATTGGTAGTCCTAGTAAGGACTGTTGTTAGTCCTAGAAAGGACTGTTGGGATAGTCCTGAAAAGAACTGTTGGTATTCTTTCTAGGAGAGTCCTAAAAAGGAAGACAAGCAACATTTAATACCAATATTACGAGAAATAGTTTTACAAATTAATATTATCAATGATGTTTCCAAGAAAGGTTACTATCAACCGTTACACCCAGAAATGTAATGAATGAAACACGCTCCAATGGGGTGTTTTCAAAAACTATGTTAGCCGGTAACGAAGAATCGATAGATTTACTAAACAACATATTTCGTTTTCTGGAGATTCAATGATAATTTGTTCGCTCTAATCCATGATAAAATATGACTCAATTCAATATTAATAATTTCAACTAATCTATGAGAATCCGTATGAGAAAAAAAACAAATTTGTATGATCAGCAAAAAGTACGAATGACAACATTTCGGACGATCGACAGAAGTCATTAATATATACAATTAATAATAGTGGGCCTAATATACTACCTTGTGGAACACCACAATTTATATTACGGGGAGCTGAAGAGTTATCATTTAAAAATACATACTGCCTTCTGTCTGAAAGATAGCTCCTGAACCACTCCAAGGCCAACCCACGTATACCATAATGTGAAAGTTTATAAAGTAAAATATCGTGGTTAATCGTGTCGTTATTACCATGGTTACCATAATCGTGTAGTTATTACCATGGTTACTCCCAGGCACCAGCTGTACAGTAAGCGTCGCAATTAAAATCCCCCTATTCCAGATGGCGTCTTTTTTTTGGTCCAAAGAGACTCCAATCATATACCTGCAGACAACCAGTATACAATTATTTTAATCCTTAAAAGGGAACACCCGCGTTGTGGAACAATACACTTTGCTGTCAGAAGGATGTGCATAATTGAGATTGATATGCGCAAAATCAAAACCCTTTCCATTATTTGGATGCGTTCAAGCCCCGGGGGGGGGGGGGGGGGGGGCACTCGAATTATTTGTTGACGGGGGTGTGCCTCATGGAACTCTGAAATGGGGGCAGTGAAGAG
Source organism: Echinarachnius parma (assembly GCA_037951105.1). Lineage (NCBI taxonomy): Eukaryota > Metazoa > Echinodermata > Echinoidea > Clypeasteroida > Echinarachniidae > Echinarachnius > Echinarachnius parma. Next base: position 8,346 of record JBAMJV010008900.1, on the reverse strand, counting down.
CTGACTACAAGCACAAAATATAGGGTCTTGGAGCTACACAAACCCAAGGGGTCTAAGGAGCAGACAACTACAAAATACATAGACTTGGAGCTACCAAAGACCTACGGAAACCCTCAAAAAGGCTCAAATGGTGGTCCAAGGAGCCGCCTAGAAGAGAATAATGGACTTGGCGCTATACTCGATCAACTACCTAGCCGTGTCCCCGGGGGTCTATGGAGCGGATCGATAACAGGTGAAAATGCAAGATGCACCAATCCCCGAGAACAACAAGCACCAAAACGCCCCATATTCCATATTCCCTCCCCTAATCCCCCCCCCCCCCCCCCCCCCTTCATGGAAAAGTTACGTAGTAAATAATTGTTATACGGAGTACATTACTGAAGGTGACATTCACAAAGACAACGCCATGGACAACGCCCACAAAATTAGAATCACCCAAGTCGTTTAATTGAAAATATTACAGACGTGCGGGTGTTGCGTGTAGTACTTGTGCAGAGGTAGACTTATAAACGCCTGAGTAAACATCTACAATTGCCTACGTCATCGAACGATCGTTAAAAACCAACGTTAATTCATAAATTACCGGTGTTGTACGTGTGTGTCCTAGCTGAACTCATAATCGCTGTAAACAATACGTCAGATTTCGGCCTCAAAATTCAGATTTGCAAGCCAAGTTGAAGTTTTCTCATATTAGACGTCCGACGCGACATACCAAGCTTCAAAAATGGGCAAAATCCAGGGTAAGTTCATTAGTTTTGTATTGAATGAGAGCTCGAGTACGAGTCGAGAAGTGAAGACGAACGCGGACCCTTCGTGACTCAGCTGAATCGCCCAGGCCCGTCGCCCAGGCCTGCTGCTCGGGCTCGGGGTGGCTTTGCTGCTTTGTCGCAACCGGCGCGCCCGGCTATTGCCATTGGCTTTGCCTTTGCATTGTGTTCTGCAAGTTATATTTGGAGTTGGAGTGAGTGGAGGAAATACAACTTTGATTGAGATTAAGATACCGGTATATGTTGTTTTTGATCGACAAATCTATCGCTTTCATGGCCTTTTTGATGCCGACAGTGAACATGACAATAATAATGTCAAAAAGGCCATGAAACTAAAAAGTAAAAGCGATAGCCGATAGATTTGTCGATCTAATGTTGTTTGAGATTCTAGTGAAGAGTGTATGCTTATAAGCGCAAGCCTTAATTATATAATATAATGAATAGACCTGCTCTAAAAAATATAAGTCTGATTAATTGCAATTGACGTCATGATTGAGCAAGATCTTCATTGAATTTGACTTTCAAACTGATCAAACTTAAACTTCAAAGTCAAACTCAAGACAAAGTTAGAACACAAATATGTTATTAATATTACTGCAACCATGCATAATAAGTCAATTATTATAACAGGCCTACTGGCCTAGATAGCTTTACAAAACGTAGCTTAGCTTGGTCGGTTGCCGGTTGGGTTTGGATTGGTGAATGATGGAAATTAAGTTGGGAATTACAGCACCTTTTATTAAAAGTTTTAAGTTCACAGCAGGCACACTTTCTCATTCTCACTTTTAATTTGTTCCCTGGCATGCCTGTCTGTCACCAGCACTACCACATATACCGTTTGTGTATAGCATACAGAATCACATTGCCGTAGTGCGTTATTTTTTCGCTCGCGGGCCAATTGATTGTGCGAGGGGTGTTGGCGAATTCACTTTGACCCAGTTGACAATGAGTTGTTAATTGGTTACGACCAGACGCTAGTGGGATAGAACAAAGGCACCACGCAGTGTGTAATATACAAAGTATTTTACACATGACAGAACAGGTATGCTGTCCGTGCAAGTATATAAAAAACTATATATCAGGATCTATGTAGTACAGGGAAACCCTGTCATAACGAGGTCATCGGGACTGCCACCTTTACCTCGTTATAAGCGGTACCTCGCTATAAACGATCTCATACTCAAGCACATTAAAATACACACAGTGATAAAAGCAACATGTGTTACGAGTAATGTGTTGTGTGTTGTATAAACAATGGCTTGTAAATATGTACTGTGAATAAACAAACGTAATTGCAAGAGTCTCCAAGTTTAAAATTGCAACGATGAAGTTTGCTCAAACTCATTCACCTGACGATTTTTGATGTTGTGCTGAAAACAACTGTCCTAATTAGAAATTGCGAATATGAATCGTTCTTGCGCTATGGGCGAACATGTACAACACCCATGAATTCAAGGGTGTGAGGCATTTTTTTCCCATGTTCACACGTGAATTCACGGGCGCCTTCGATTTCTAGTCCGCTCCCCTACTGTTAAACAAACAAAAAACAAAATCACAAAAAACAAAATCACGGAAAAACACTTCCCAGATGGAAAAAATAATCATGGAAAACAAAGTCTCTTTCATTTTTTTGAAACCTCGTTATAAGCGGGTTGATATCTTATGCTTTTCTTTGAGTGTGCGTGAGCAGAATGTGCTCGTTATAACCAGAATCTCGCTATATCCGAGCTTGTTATAAGAGGGGCATTGTGCCATAGAAACACACATTGAAATACTCGGGACTGAATGGTTTGCCTCGTTATAAGCGGTACCTCGTTATAAGCGAGCTCGTTATAACGGGGTTTCCCTGTAGTAAGTAACTTCCATGTTGAAATCTGCAAAAAGTAGCAAATGGTTGATAAAATGTGTATTTCAAAATTCTGTAGGCTAATCTGAGTGATCGTGTATTATAAAGTGATGTAAATTCTGAATTATTCAATATCATCCATCCAAACCCAATTGAATCCTACATGAATGAAATATAAAATGACGATGGATAAAATATAAAATTAACTTGAGACTTAATGACTTATTGCCGTTATTTCTCTGTATTTTGTCTGTGTTCTGTGTTCAGGAGGAACTGTGGTGGAGATGAATGGCGATGAGATGACAAGGTATGGTATAATAAGTGCACTCATATTGCAATAACTACTCTGTTGCTGTGTCGTAGGCAGTGCATAGGCACTGCATGGTTTGGTGTTCAAATTTGTCTACCAAGGTATGCATCTTCGATAAAAACTGTTTTACTGTAAAGCCAGTTAACCGGTTGCTTTCGGGGAACCGGATGGGCTATGTACAAAGACCACTCATAAATTGCACTACTCTGTTGCTGTGTCATACGCAATGCATAGGCCAGGGCTCCACACTCACCTTTTTAGTCAGTGGCCCGGTCGGGCCAGTGAAATAGTTTCTTCCCCTATTGTGGTGGCCCGAAAGAAAATTTACTGGCCCCAAAATTGTATTTCATGAGTAAGCTTTTTACTAATTCAAAATATCACTCTTTACTAATCAAACCTGTGATTACGTTGAAGCATGACATGAAAGAAAACAAGATTTATTTTCATTTTGTCAATGTCGGGTTGAAAATCTGCTTGCCCAAACGCGCCACCCAAATATGACTTTTATACATTTTGCTGGCCCCAAGTGCAATTTCACTGGCCCCGGGCCAGCAGGCCAGTGCGAGTGTCGAGCCTTGCATAGGCACTGCATGGTTTGGTGTTCAACTTTGTCTGCCAATGCATGCATCGTCTATAAAAAACTGTAAAGCCAGTTAACCGGTTGCTTTCGGGAACCGGATGGGCCATGTACAAAGTCTATGGAAAATTCATGATCTCGAAGGGAAGAGGTTAACTGTGCATTTATAATATTAGTGTGTCAATCCATAGTTAAACCATATCTGCCTTAAATTTCTAAACTAACTTTTTGACTTTGTATTTATTTCCCTGGTGCATGCTTACATACATATGTACATGTATGTAGTATGATTGTCCTTCTTTCCAAGTGAAGTATAGATCCAATTATTTAATTTATTCATTATCCATCACATTTCGTCAAGGACAAGGTACGTGTAGGACAATACAAACGTCCACATTTATTTAGGAAGGGCCTCAAAATTAGACCTCTAGAGCAATACTAGTAAGCTAATACATGAAAAAGAAAATAGCACAAGTTTGCAATGAATTCTGCATGTAACTGAACAAACAAATCAAAGTGACAAAGGTCACATAGTGTAGCAATTGTAAACATCCTTGTAGGTGAATGTATACAATTGACTGATAACAAGTAGTGCGTGTATTTACTATTCAAAGTTCGGCTGTGTGTAGTATTGTCATTGACACTTGTGAAGGTCATGGCTTCCCTCAAACACAATGCAATGGAAGGCAACATGTATGTGAACAGTACAGTAGGATTTATAAAGTCAAGCGGGATGTTTCAGAAAGATTTCAGTCATGTGTAAAACCAGGGGGGGGGGGGGCACTCATAAATAATGTAAGACAGATATGTGCCGCTTACAAGACACCTGTTTTCACACCCGATTGCCGCTCTCAAGATACCCGGTCATGCATAAGTCCCTAAGTCATGCGTAAATCCCCATGTCCATAACTTACTTTTAAAAGTCACTTGGATTTTTTATATTTAATTTTAATTGGAGACCTCAAACTATAAGTTTTAAAGAGTGATCATAGCTTTAACCTGTTCAGGACTGACCAATTTACTGTATAGATCTACAACATGCTTTCTCCAAAGACCCACACCCGGGTATTTATGGGACCAGGGGGGTTGTTTCACAAAGATCCTTTGAGAAGTTGATCTTAGCACTAAGATGGCCTTAAATAGTATGGAAAGCCATTAGTGTCTTGAAACAGTTTTATAAAAGTTATGTTGAAATGCATCAAATGTTGATTCAAATCATGTATATTTTCTAATTATCAAAGAGATTCATAATCTTCACATAAAATTCATGAAATCGCTTTGATAACTAGAAAATGATTTGAAACAACATTTTATGCATTTCAACCTAACTTTTACAAAAATATTTCAAGACACTAATGGCTTTCCATACAATTTAAGACCATCTTAGTGCTAAGATCAACTTGGGATCTTTGTGAAACACCCCCCAGTCCTAAACGGGTTAATTGAAAGCATTAACCCCTTGACTACGGGAACTGGATGGGTTGTGTACAAAGTCTATGGGGATTTCTAAATCTCGTAGTGAATGCGTAATGATAAAGCCAGTTACTTCGTGTTTTATTTTGGTGATGTTGAAAATAACATACAATATATACTGTACATCAGGGTTAAATGAGATATTACCAAGCCTTTCGTAACATTTTTGGGACTATTTTTTTCATCACATGGGCCAAGTCACCTGAGCAATTAATTTTCTGCACGTTTTTTTATAAATTGGTCATGTCATCACAATAAAAGCAAGTATCATGTGTGCTAATTGTCACATGGCATATCATGGCAATAATATTTACATACCAGCACAAATTAAAACAATTGAGTAGACCTAGCTTGAACAGTATGTATGTAGCATAATCCCACAAATTTAAAAAGTTTAAAAGGTCATGTAGGGATTTGCGGGTACTCAATGAATTGTTTCAAATTTTTATTGTCCATTTACTACTCTTAATGATACTTCTTCACAATGCAATTTGAATCTAAAAATTGCAGTCAACATACACCTTCTCATTATACTAATATTGTGATCAGAGCTATTTAAAGCCCTGGATCTATACTTAAAGAGCAATGAAACCCAAGCAAAATTTTGCTTTCATAGTCTTGAAGAGATTAAGAAGAATAATCTCTGAAAGTTAGAGCATAATCGGGTAAGAAACAAGAAAACTACGGCTCTTTGAAGATGTCCATTTATTCATATGGGGAACTCAAATTGGCAACGCACTCTGATAAGTGTGTGGACAACTCCCCATATGTTTTGTACACAAATGTTCCCATTTTTACAGCTTTCTTCATAGTCACATTTTTTCCATTCTCCCAACTCATGATATGTTATGTATAAAAGCATTCTACAAGACATATGTTGAACTCGAACGAAGGGTGAACATAAATTTTGAAAAAATTTAACAAAACATAAATTTTGTGTACAAAATGTATGGGGAGTTGTCCACAACTTTGCCAGAGTGCGTTGCCAATTTGAGTCACTCGAAGAAATACATGGCTCTTTTCAAAGAGACATAGTTTACTCATTTCTTGACCGATTGTGCTCAAATTTTCAGAGACTATTCATTATATTTAGTGTCTTATAGTGCATACAACAATTTGTCGGGATTTCATTGTCCTTTAACATTGTCCAAATCCACAACATTTACTTAGAACTTGGGGCCCCGTTTAATGAAAGGGTCTTACCTAAACACTGTCTTAACGACTCACGTGACTATGACCGATTTTCGTTAAGTATGCGACTGTCGTATGTATACATGTAAATGTACGTAATTCAGTCGTAGTCATGTGACAGTTAAAACAGTTATAAGACCCTTTCAAGAAACAGGGTAACATTAGTAATAGTAATAATAATAATAAATTAATAGAGTGGTGAAGTGTGATGTCATAAATGATGTCATAAACATTTTTTTTAGAATTTTCAAATTTGGACTTCATTTTCAGAAAGAGCATAACAAATAATGTCCAAATACCGAAAATCATAGGAATAGGTTTCGTATTGGCTGAGATATGCCCATCCGAATGATTTTTTTTGTCAATAGGGATCAGTGTTATAGTGCACTGGTTCATAAATTTATGAACCAGTGCACTATAACACTGATTGCCCATTGAAGTAAAATTAATTCGGATGGGCATATCTCAGCCAATACGTAACCTAGATACCTTTTATTTTCATTATTTGTTATGCTCTTTCTGAAAATGAAGTCCAAATTTGAAAATTCTACAAAAGTGTTTTTATGACGTCATGGCTTCTGTACTCTAAAGCGCTTTATCACCGAAGTCCAAAATTGCTCAGAGCATTACCTTAGCATAGCATTGGCCGAGCTACCATGATGGGGCGCTCAAGCATTGCAAGGAATAAATTCCTGCCAAGTACCTGTTTACTACACCTGGGTTGAGATGAGCAAATGTGGATAAAGTGTCTTGCTGAAGGACACACGACCCCCGTATTGAAAGAGGAAGGCCCGAACCAATATATACCTCCCAATCAGTCTGACCACGCTATGCCACATACTGACTGTATAGTGTACTGTATTCTGCACCACACATTTGCTGGTTGTTCTTCAGTCACATTGAGTGACTTTCAGTGGTGCAATTAAAGAAGAACACAAACTTTTATTGAGTGGAACAGATTGAGTGACAGTAGGCTACATGGAAATTAAAATATCCTGGGTGATGTATTCCTTGAAATGGCCCCACAAGAGTTATTTTCTCATATTTTTTGTTCATAAAATTAAATAAAACTAAAATAAAGACTGGAAGTATTATTATCGTCATTATCACACTATCATTATCATCATCAGAATTCATTATTCATCATAATCATCACCATCACAATCATTTCCCATCATTAGCATTTTAATATCATCATTGTCATCATCATGATCATCCTCATCATTATCATCATCATCATAACCTTTATCATAATCATAGATCATGAATATCATCATCACCATCATCAATTCATCATCATCACCATTACCATCACCAGCCCCATGATCAATTCATCACCATGTATCAACATCATCATACCATCTCATCATCATTGTCATCATCATTGTTCCAGCTCCATCATCTTCAATTCATCACCATACTGTATCAATAACACATTGTTTTAACTGTAAATATCATCATCACCATCATCATCAATAGCGTCATCATCATCATCATCATCATCATCATCATCATCACTATCATCACCATCATCATTCATCATCTTTATCATCACCATTATCATCACTAACACCAGCCCCATCAGTTCATCACCATGTATCAACATCATCATCATTGTCATCATCATTGTTTCAGCACCATCATCATCATCTTCAATTCATCACCATCAAAATAACACATTGTTATTGTCAGTACTGATCTTCTTTTATGTCCTATAGAATCATCTGAGAGATCATTTTATTATTATTAATTCATTTATTATTTTTCATTAGGGGGGGGGGGGGGGGCATGCACCCCCCCCCCCTTTTGATATGCCACTGTATACAGTATATTACATGTACACATATCTTTTTAGGTTTCTGTTTTGATGGTTAAATTATTATTATTTGTAAATATCTCTCTCTGTCCTGTAGAATCATCTGGGAGATGATCAAGGAGAAGCTCATCTTCCCCTTCGTCGACCTCGACATCCAGAGCTACGACCTCAGCATCCAGAACCGTGATGCCACTGATGACAAAGGTATGTTCAGACATTTTGCATACAACTTTTGAGTTCCAGTTAAATTAAATGGAGGGTATTGCATTAAGAGTTTCAATTCATCGCAAAGTTGCGTTTAATGGCAAGTCAGAAAAAAAATGTGCACTTGAGCCAGAGTTGCGCATGCATTTAGGCAAATTTGTT